>ML778975.1:347450-387222 GCA_009831015.1 Picea engelmannii
ATATATATATATATATATATATATATATATATATATATATATATATATATATATATATATATATATATATATATAAGGTCACGACCAAGCTAGACACCAAATTGGTGTATGAGACCCTCTCTGCCCAACGATTTGACTGGTAAAATCTACGAAGGTATATATACCCTACCCTCTCTGGATTTGAACTTGTGACCTCTTAAGAGAAAACATGATGCTAAATCAACACAACATGTTTCTCAAATAGTGTAAACACCACACAAACAAGCAAACAAAACACAATAAACACAAAAATATGCAAATGTGATGCGCACACACACCTAAAAAAAAATAAACACTTAGAACTTTGAGTGTCGTAGATAGGACAAAAATAAATAAATCAATGTGGCAATACAATGTGTGCTCGCCCAAAAACATAAGCGAAGAGCTTTAGAGCTAAAGCGATGCAAATCAACGATGCCACAAACATGTACCACGCTATTGATAGACATTGAAAACATATATTATATTTACACGTAGCAACCTTTATAGACACAATTGAAAAATTATGTGAAAAAACACTTGATCAAAACCCTGATATCATAATTATAAGATTAAAAAAAACACTGTGTGGGATCATAATTACAAGATCACACCCAATAGAAGTGTAAAAATTATTCTCTAACAAAATCAATGAACTACTTTTCTGATGATAAGAGCATAGTTGTTACTTCCTTCTTCCTTGTTATATGACGTAGTAATTTCTATAATCTTCATCCTTATGCCATAGTGAACTACTCCTTTATACGTGGCATTTTTGCCAAGATAAAGTAAAATAATCATAAGAATGCCACTTATAAATACCATAAAAACAAATGTTTCGCTATATACAAATTTCAAAGCAACACATATGTTAGAGCATACAAATTCCAACGGAGAGAATAACTTTGTGGATTTTTCTCTTTGTTTTTGTTATGAACTTGCACACTTCGCTTTTATTGATCTTTCCTTGTTTCTCTCGAGGACTAGCACACTCGCTTTTCTCGACTTGTTAGTGCTTTTTCCCCCGAACTTATAAACGTCAAGTTAATATTTGTATATTTGGATATATTTAGGTACCATAAAATCCCTCGCAAGTAGTCTTAATGGTGGTGGTTGTGTAGGCATTTTTGAGTCGTCAAATGTCCATTATTATCACCAAATCATCAAAATGTATTTTTAAAACAAGTGTTGCATGGCAGCGTAGTCTCTGCCAGGTTGGAATGGGAATAAATGCACTGCTATGGCGGGACTGAGGGAGAAATAGAAGCCCGAAGCAACAGAGACATGTGGGAAGCAGCTTGAAGTATAGGTGGTATCCATGCAGAAGATGACTCGTGTCAGTGTGTCACACACTAGCCATAATACATCGGGATGGTAGATGACCCGGGTAGAATGTCACTGCGGCAATAAGGTCGGAGTCCCAAAGAACCTACCGAATTAGTTAATCATAATATTATATTAATATGGGGTTAATATGCGAACGAGAATGTCAATCCTACTGCGGTTTTTATAGTTGTGATACTCCTGTTTAATTTTTTTCCGAGGACATGTATAGTTCAAATATGAGACGTAGGAAATTTTCGTCGTAATGACTTGAAGCAATAAAAAATGATAGTAGTAGTTTTTTTTTTTTTTTTGAAATAAAGGTTCATGGAAAAAAGGACCAGGAATCACACACACTAAACATTCAAATATAATAAACACAATTTCTTGACATCCAGCATAGTTGAAGAAAAATAAATCAGAGCACATTAAAATAAAAGAAGATGATCGAAATGCATAAACATAACTAATTTAGCATTCTGAAAGCACCGTCGAAATTGTTCCTGAATTAGTTTTCTTTGAAATTTATCAAAAATTAATGATGTCTGTTAAATATTTTTGGAATCTGTTACATATTTCTGGAAATTTAAATGCATTTTTCATATAGACAGGGATTGGGGCTCCCGCGGACCATAAAAGAAATAGGACTGTAGAAAGAAGAAGTGTGCGACGGTAGAGAGGAAGACCTTAAAAGAAGAAATTGGAAGTTATCGGTCTTTGGTTAGAGATTTATATTTAAAGAGGTAGAATAACTGGATCGATAAAGAAAGCAAGATGTGATCATTATAAAGATGTGATCAGTATAGACTTACTATGAAGTTGATGCCTCTTTGTTGCTCTCGTCGACAACCACTGGAATTGTGGCAACCGGTTGTTGCCCTTCGTCGGTGGGCTTGTCCATTCTCCTTTGGAGCCATTCTTCAATGTAGCTTCTCATGGGTTCCACGTTGATTTCATCCTGGATTTCTATATTGAAAAGCTCGTTTTCTAATTTCCTTAGATTGATAGAAATACTATGCAAATCCTATTCAATTTCTTCATTGTGTGTTGAATAGTCCACCAGCCAGTTCTCGACGTCATCTTGACCATATTCAAGGATGTCATAAAAAATTTCTAAAGACAACCCCTTTAAAATATCAACTTGTTCATCGAAGACTTGCTTGGTTAAGGACAAGGAGCTGACGATTAAGTTTGGGTCTTGAACCTCGTTGGTACTTCCAAGTAAGTCTATATGGGTCAGGTTTGTGAATAGTTATTCTTTCTCTGATATGGCTTGCTCACATGATTCGACAATGAGGTGTAGGTTCTTAACTTTCTCTTTCTAACATGCTTTTAATTGTTTGATCTGGTTTGGCAAGGGGAGATCTTCTTGTCTTCTTTTCATATATGAGATATTGATGACATGGTTGCCAAAAGGGATCATCATCTGTAGATAGAAACGTTCTTCATTTTTAAAATCTGCATGCAAATGTTCGTGCAAATCATTTGCCCTCGTTCGAAAGGAAGTTATATTTTGTGATGTTTCCCAGGCTTCAGTAATTAGCTCCATTATTTTCTTGATATTCTTCTCTACATAGCCTCTACATGATGTGAGGAGCCTAGAGGATCCTTTTAACTTGGCTGCAAGGGTGGCAGGCACGGTTTTTGCTAAAGGATTGGCAAACAATGGGGCAGGAATCAAAGCCTCCTCCAATTCCTTGATTCGGTCGTTCAGTTTGCCATTTTGCGCTTCAATTCCTCCAATGGAATCATCAAGAGCATCTCTGGTTGCTTGGTGAAATTGGGAGATTTGGGACGGTTGCATTTTCCTAAGGTTAATCTCTGAACGAGATTTCCCTTTCTTATTTGTTACATATCTCTTTTCAATAATTAAATTTTTAGATTGGTTGTCAAAAACAACGCTCTGGAATACGAAGGATTCATCTTCGTAAAAAATGTCGGTCTCAGCAATTTGCATTGTCGAACTATGGTGCATCGTGTCCGGGGGCTGATCAACTTTGCGGAACACGTCATCCACAACAATTTCAAGTTGCATGTTCTGACTTTCAGTTTCGGGCTCTTTGGCCTGCCCTACAATGTTTTTTCTCTTCTTCGTCACGGGAAGCTTGTGAGAACTATGGACTTTTCTGTGAGGAGGGTTCTTATCTCCTCCTTCGTTTGAAGATTTTTGGGTTGCTTTCTTACTGGGGTGGGCCATTGAAGCGATGCACCGTGATGTCGTGCTCTTGGGAGTGTTGGCCGGGGACTAGACACTCTTCTCACCGGAGCCTTTTCCCTTTTGTCTGTACAATTCAGTTGTGCTTTGCAATGTCTCTATGTTGTCATCGTCAGGACCAAGAGTGTTGTTGTCACTCTCTTTGTCTTTGGTCAGGCGTGTATGGATAAAAGAGCTGCTAAAGCCAACTGCTAGTAAATGTTCTCGAAAAATGCCATTAGGGTCGAACCCTCTTAGCCTTTCAACATATTTTAGGTTCAAGTTCTTGAAATGGCCTGCGAATTCGTCAATCTTGTTGACATTTTTGAAGATGAAGTCCCTGATTTTCTAGGGCAGAGGAATGAACTGTGTGTTTCTCTTGCCATGGAAAAAATGCAACCAGTAGTTGTATTGCCTTGTTATTTCTGTAACAAACATATTGTCTGTGATGTGACATGGAAGGAAATAATGATTTTCCTTGGAGCTAAAGATCATTATTACACTGTAATTTTCCTTTTGTTCAAGTGTCCCCTTCCTGTCCAAAAACTTGGTTTCCTGACCAGACATCTGCGGAGCATCCTTTCCTAACAATAAATATTTGAAAACCGAGACAAAGTCATTAAAAACCTCATAAAAAGAATGGGAGGCCTTGTGCCTCCACAAGGCCTGGTACCAGAATGTTACTAGGTCGAATTCATAGTTTATCTTCTTGGAAAGAGATAGTTTTGGAAACATATAGCAATGTGTTATCGCGAAAATCAAGTAGCATGACATATAAAATTTATTCTCTTCTTTGAATCGTGACAATTGGGAACAAATTTCAATGAAAATTAGCTTCCCCCAATAAAAAATGGATTGTTCCTTGACTGTGAAATACAAAATATACAGAACTATGCGGGAAATGCTTGCTGTGGATTCTTGTCACGTTATTCTTGTAAACATCCAAGCAATTTCCTGAAATGGATTTCTAAAGGAACTGACCTGCAACTTTGTGATATCTCCAGGAACTATTGTCAGGTCTTCGAGGAACTCGAGTAAGAGGTCCAACCCGTTGTCATGTTTTTCTAGGAACTGCTTGCAGTCTTTTCCTCTGAGGTCAATGTTGGCTCCAACAATCTTAACATCTTGCGAAAGACCTGAGGTGACAAAGAAACAGGAGAATGGTCATGCAATGGAATAATTCTTTGGCTTGAAATATACTTTTTGGCGCACCAAGAGACGACCTCCTTACAGTCAAAAACCTTAGGGACGCAACCTGCACAAGCAATTCCAGAGGTCCAAATCACTTCATTCTATGCGGAACGAGATGAATAGTAAGAGTATGCCCTGGACCACTGGAAGTTCTTGTCCTCACGTCCGAAGATATTCACTGTATCTCCATAGAACTGTTGTCGAGCTGCTGCCATAAGTTTACAAGAACGTTCGTTTTCTCCAGACGATGTTTGAAATGAAGAGTTGGAAGGGATAATATAACCATCTACAAATCTTGGTCCAATGCGTGTGAATGAGAGGTCTCCTTGAGCCTTTCGCTAATTAATGACAATCTCGATAGTTGTTGCATGATGCGTTGTTAGCATTAAAGACTAGTAATTGTATACCTAGAAGTGCGAAGATGGCAGGTACGACGAAGAACAATTAAGGATTGGAGATTTCGTGAACGCGCCAACGCGAGGACCCGCAAAATACATTGCATGTTATTTGAGATGATCAATCGGAAGGGATAATATAACTCTCCGAAGATCTTGGTTTAATGCGTATTAATGGGAGGTCTCCTCGAACGTTTCGCTCATTAATGACAATGTTGACGGTTCATGCATGATGAGTTGTTAGCATCAAAGGTTACTAATTGCATATTTAGAAAGGAGTACGAAGGTAACAGGGATGAGAAAGAGAAATCAAGGAGTGGCTAATTATCGAAAGCGGTCGGTCGGGCTTCAAAATAGGGTTACAAGGTACAACCATTAGAGGTGAGGTCCCGAGGGTCAAATTGTATGTCTCGAGAGTTTTTGAGTGCAAAACGTATAACACGGAAGAGGGCATGATGGGACAGTCCATAGGTCAATTTGTATATCTCGGATTCCTCCGGGTACTGTTTGCAGGCCATAGAACAATGGAAGCACAATCGTGAGCTCGCGTGTCCAACAACTCACAATTGAAAAAGTGGCTTAAGTATGGAATAGGGAAATGGTACGTCAGACTCGTTTTCGCTAATATATTGAAATTTGTAATAGATATCCGATTACCTGGCAAGATCTTCTCTGCATGTTTTTGGGCAAGTTTTGTAGCGATAGTCAATGTGATTGTCTCGTCGAGCCTTTTGATTTTTAATGACAGTCTGCACAGTTGTTGCATGATGAACTGTTAGCATTAAACCTTGGGCATTGCATACTTTGAAAGAAGTGCAAAGGTGGCAAGCACATTAAACAGTGACTAAGAATTAGAGATTTTGTGAACCTACCAACCTGAGGATCCACGAAAGAGATTCCATGAAATGGGCAAGTATGGAAAGCGATCGGACGAGCTTCAAACTAGGGTGACAATGGTCCCCCAGGAGACATGACTTCCCAAGGGTCAAATTGTATGTCTCAGAACTTTAGAGTGCAAAATGTGTAACACAGAAGAGGGGATGATGTGGGAGTCTCGTGGTCAATTTGTATATCGCAGAAGTGTGGGAGATCTCCTCGAGCTTTTTGCTCATTAATTGCAATGTTTAAGGTTCCTGCATGACAAAGTGTTAGCATTAAAGCTTATTAATTGCATATCTAGAAAGAAGTACGAAGGTGGCGGGGACATGGAACAACAATTAAGGAATGGCTAATTATCGAAAGCGGTTGGTCGAGATTCAAAACAGGGTTACAAGATACAACCAACAGAAGTGAGGGCCCAAGGGTCAAATTGTATGTCTCGGAAGTGTTGACCGCAGAACGCATAACATGGAAGAGGGCATGATGGTGCTTTCCTGTGGACAAATTGTATATCGCGGAACTCTGGGCACTGTTTGCTAGTCGCGGAACATTGGAAACACAATCTTGAGCCCACTAGTCCGGGAACCCACAATCGAAAAAGTGTCTAAGTATGGAACATGGAAATGGTAGGTTGGACTCAATACACAGTGGTTGCAACATGTGCAACCATGGAAATGTACCACGTCATGAACATACAACCAACTTGCGGCTAAGTATTGGAAGGAACGGTGGACGGTCGGGCTCATGATGGAGCATTCCAGCAGACAAATTGTATATCGCGAAACTCTGGGTACTGTTTTCAAGTCGCGGAAGATTCGAAACACAATTTCGAGCCCAACAATTCGGGAACCCGCAATCGAAAAAGTGTCTAAGTATGGAATAGGGAAACGGTAGCCCGAACTTGTTTCGCTAATATATTGAAATTTGTAATAGCTTTCTCATTACCTGGCAAGATCTTTTCTGAATGTTTCTAGACAAGTTGTGTAGGGATAGTTAGTGTGATTGTCTCCTCGAGGCTTTTTCTTATTAATGATGATCTTTATTGTTGTTGCATGATGAACTCGTATCATTAAGCCTTTGTTGTTTCATATTTGGAAAGAAGTACGAAGGTGGCTGACACATGAAACATTGACTAGGAATTTGAGATTTCGTGAACCCGCCAACCCGAGGATCCAAAATAGGTTGATAAGGTTTCCCCAGAAGATGTGTGGCCCCGATGGTCAAATTGTATCACTCGGAACATTTGAATGCATAATGTGTAACACGGAAGAGGAGACGATGTGAGAGTCCGAGAGTCAATTTGTATATCGTGGAGGTCCGGGTGTTGTTTCTAAGTCACAGAACAATGGAAGAGAAATCTAGAGGCCAGAATAATTAATGTGCATTGGGAAGGGCGCAAATGTGGTGGGGATGGAAGGGAGCCATAAATGGTTTGAAACTTTTTATGAACCCAGGTAAAGTGAAGCTTGTGAGTAGGAGGAGCCTAGGGTGGAATTGTAGATCACAATTTTTTTGGGTGCAAGATGTATATCACGGAACAGGTGGAAAAAATTCACTAAGTATTGAAAGGAACGATGGTCGTTCCAAGTACTGTAAATGGCGGTTTGATGCGTGTTAATGGGAGATCTCCTCTACGTTTTTTTTTATTGTTAATGCCAATTGTTTCGTACTAGTGTGTTCAATTGTCACTAGTAAAACCATAATTAATGTGCATCGGGAAGGGTACGAAGGGAGTGGGGATGGAAGGCAGTGATGTATGCTTTGAAACTTTTGTGAACTCGGGTAGAATGAATCTTGCGAGTTCGAGGAGTCCGGGGTGGAATTGTAGATCACGAAATTTTGAGTGCAAGATGTATATCACAGAACAAGCAGCGACAGAGTTCGATAGCGCCAACGCCAGAAACCGCGGCCATAAAATGGCTAAGTTTGGAAAGGAACGATGGTCGGTCGGACTCGTCATGTGAGGATATAAATGGAGACGAAGATTTTTCAGTCCGCCAACCCGGGAATGCGCGATCATAGAAAGGCGACTAAATATATAACCAGAAAGGGATAATAGACGAGAAGTAGAAAAGGCAAAAAGGGGTAAGTATCTCACAGAACAACATCTACTGTTCGTTTATTAATGCCAATCTTTTAAAAGCACAAATTGCAGATCACGAAAGTTTTTGGGTGCAATATTTATATGACGAAATAAGGGGCATAAGTGGTCAATAGCACTAACTCGGGACCCGGTGGTCAAATAATTGGCTGAGTATTGAAAGGTATAGCGGTCGGTCGAGCTCATGATGTGGAGATATAGATGAAGATGAACATCTGCCAATCCGCCAACGCAGGAAGTCATGATCATAGAAATGCGACTAAATATAGAAGCACAAAGGGATAATAGTGGGGAAGAAGACAAGGGAAAAACGGGTAAGTATAGACACGGGGAAACAAAGGGAGAAACAAGCATTTAGTCTCAGCTATGTAATATACTTGGGGTCAACAAAGACAACTTCAAGTTTAAAGAGAATTTGTTTATATTTATTCCGACAGTATTCATATCAATATATCTTAATAGATTATTTGTGGTCCAAAGGTAAAGCATCTTCCAATTTGTAGGGTGTTTTTCGGTTTGCAAATTTCGTTGAAACCCATAAGCAATAGAAAGACAAAAAAAAAAATTGTCATATATTTATATAAAAACGTCATATATTTTTATGGCCGCGGTTTTCGGGGTTGGCGCTATCGAACCCTATTAAATAGAAGAAGTTGTAATATATATACATCATATATATATATATATATATATATATATATATATATATATATATATATCATTGAACAGGAACATGTCATCAACACTTGCGGTTCCTTGGTTAAATAGAGTCATTAATTCATTCTATTTACGTGACCCCGAAGAATGAAAGCAAGATGGGTCCACCCATTTCTTTCTTAAGTATAGGGTGGGCGCCACATAACTATGTCCTCTCACAAATTATTCTTCCATGTAAAATGTAAGGAGCGAATATAGTAGCTTTTATTTAAATCAAAGTGTTGGGCATCCGAAAAAAAAGCTTATCGTGCATGTTTAACTACATATCAAAGAGCGTCTTAAATTCTTGTAGAAAGAGGTTGAATTCATCTATCAATAGTTGTACAGGCAAATGAGTCAATTTAAAAAAAAATTACAAAATAAAATAAAAAAACAATATCAGGCATTGGAAAACACCATACAAAAACCTCAAATATTCTATATTCAGATAAACTGTGTTACAAAATAAAGCTGAGATTATTTCCCAAAATAGTTGTCTTGAAATAGTTCAGCAGATATTCTCTTAAATTTAAATGCGTTTGCCATAATGACTGCGATTGGGGCTCTCGCGAACAAAAAAAACAAATATGTACAAGAATCAAGCATGTATACAATCTTCTATAGATTTCAACTTGATCATCAAATGTTTGTCTGGTTAAAAACAACGAGTTGAATATCAATTTCAGGTATTGGACTTCATTGGTGCTGCCAGCTAGATCTATCCCAGCTTCTTGAATAGTTTCTCTCTTCTAGATATGGGCTTCCTGCATTAGATTTTTATTCAACATTCCATACTTTGCTAAGGGTTAATTTCCCTCTATCATCGAAAACTTGGGGTTAAATGTACCTTCCTTGTAATGTTTATGGTCATCGACATCTTAGACAACTTAGAGATGTGATTCGGGCCCAATTCAAATACGAGGGAGTAGTTTTATGTGACTTCAGCTTTGGGGGGTAAAATCATGTCAGCCAACAAAAGATGAGACAAAAAAAATTCAAGTATGTTGTGACTGGTATTCTCCCTGTATTCGATCATCTGTCTGGTTGAAAGGCCTAACTGAAGATTTGTATGTTGATTTATTTGTTTTATTGTTGTAAATTGGAAGGGACATTTAAGTCACTTGCAAAATGCTCCTCTGTTGAAGTATATAGCTTGTTCCAACAACATAGATTTGGCAAGTATATCAAATGTTGCAGATCACACCAGAATATATGTTTCATCATAGGGGTGGCAGACATCGTGGCTCACAAAATGGTCTGGAATATTCGGAAGTGATGCCAAATATTACTCCATGCCCGAATATACTTAGAAGGAAATTATAATATTGGATCCTCCCGAAGGTGTGAAACTGTATGCGTGTTTGAATCAGCATTCTAAAAGTACATAACCTTTTATGACAAAGTTGTAACAGACTGGACAGACAACCAACTTCTATCTCAAAGATTGTTGAGCGACCTCTGGATGTAGTGACAGAATCGACATACAATCAACTTTCGATCACTACCGGTACATAATCGATCATACAATCAACTGGATGTAGTACTTGTTAAGTGTAACAAGTCGTGACCCCAGGCTCCAGGTAGCTTCAACTTCAGGCATCCACACTGGCGGTGGCTCCAGGCTCCAGATAGCAGCTTCGGACATCGACACTAGCGATGGCAATGGGAACAATGCCATTGTCTAGAGGGCGGTAATGCGGTGAACAATAAATCTTGTCATTGTCAAGGCACTTAGACTGCAGAATTGTCAGAGCTGCAAAGAGCATTGACTTTAGTGTTGCTTTGTCACGACAATTACAATGTTGTTGTGAGTCCATAAATCTTTGGAGGTTGGGTGTCCTGTGCGATGATGACCTCGACATTAGGTACATGCTAGACATTTATTATCTGACATTGCAGTGTTAATGTGTTTGCCATGGTCGACAACGGATCGATTGCATTAGCACAAGAAATATTAATTGTGTGATTAATAAACATCCTTGAAGGACGTGAATCCCAAACAACGCCTGAATCTTTTCGAACAACCATGTCTTAAGAAAAATATATTGTTTTATATTTTAAGAAATAAGAAATTGTATTTTCTATGTCTAACATTAGGTTGCACGCATAAACCTTTTTAAGTTAACCAAGATTAATATATAGTCATCTCAGATCCCCAGAAGCAGTCAAATTCCCTAAAGCTAGTTTATTTCCATCATGTTGGTTGGGATAGAAGGATCCACCACCAGGACAAAGAAAGAAGGTAGCAATAAAAGCACCTATGAAAACGCAAGCTGGTGATGGAAGAACTCTATGACCAGGAAGGCACTCTGTCCTTACCGATCTGTGATCCTGATGAACAACTCGAGAGGCGCTTGCGGCGAGGCGATGGTGATTTATTTGATCCAGACAAGGCCATACTTCAAGCATCGAGCAATTCTCGTTTTTTTTCAAATATTGTATCTACTGCATTCTCCTTATTCAAAGCAAGGGAAACAACACGAAGATTGATATTCGGTGGAAAAAACTCTAGAATATCCTACTACATCAAGGCCTCTTCTAAAGAATGAAACAATATGATTACATGAAGGTGCTAGTAAAAGGTGATCTTCAAAAACCAAATCATTACCTGAACACGTCAAACTTCTTGCAGAGGGTGGTAGTATAAAGTAATCTTCAAAAAGTGTTGCAAAGTCCATAATCCATAATTCCTTCCCATTAACTTTTCCCAGTTACATGTCGATGTAGGCATCAAAAACTTTTGAGAGCCTCTTTCCCTAGTTATATACCCACGTTCAACTACCAGGAGAATATTCTTGTAAAGTGTGGCAAGCTCTTAGACCCAGATGCAATCATATGCATAGGAATAGTGAAAAAAATGTGCAGTACCAATAGAAAGTTGATTGTATGTGGAGTTTGTTACTACATCCAGAGGTCGGTGAACAAACTTTGACAAAGAATCTGACTTTATGTCAAGTCTGTTACCACACCCAGAAGTCGCTCAACAAACTTTGAAATAGAAACTTCTGTAATTTTAGGATGTTGATTCAACCACCCATACAGTTTCTCAGATTCGTGAGGATCCAAATTTATAATTTCCTTCTGAGCATATTCGTGCATGGAGTAATATTTTGCGTCATTTCCGAATATTCCAGACCATTTTGCAAGCCACAATATGTGCGACTCCTCTGACGAAAGATAAATTCTTGTGTGGTCTGCAGGATTTGATACACTTGCCAAATCTGTGTTGTTGCAAAAAGCTATGTACTTCAACAAATGAGCATTTTGCAGGTGACTTGAAAGTGCCTTCCAATTTCCATTAACAAAACAAAGAAGTTCAACATACAAATCTTCAGGCAGGCCTTTCAACCAACGAAAGCATCGAATATAGGGAGAATACCAACCGTAAGATACTTGTTTTTTTTTAGTCTGAGTTTCTGTTGGCTAACAAATTTTTTTTTTCGCTCAAAGCCGACATCACATAAAACCATTCCCTCGTCTTTCAATTAGGCCTGAATGGCGTCTCTAAGTTGTCTCACGTGTGGATGACCAAGAATATTACAAAGAAGGCACCTTGAAGCTCAAGTTTTCAATGATAGAGGGAAATGGGAATAAGTATTTAAAATGAACGTTGGAGGATGATAGTATAATCTTCCATAAATCTTGGTTTAATTCGTTTTAATGGAAGATGTCCTCGATCTTTTCGCCTATTAATGTGAATCTTTTCGAATATGTGTGTTGAATAGTCACTAATAACATGAGTTAACATTTCCATATGCAAGCATATTCTTAAATATGACAACCTGTAATATATGCACAGTATTAAATTAGGGACATGACACGTTTGTGGATGACAATGGGGTAGTACAATATTTCACTCTTACTATGATGATGCCTTAAAAAAACTAAAATAACCAACAATTTTTTTCCAATTCAAGATGGACGGAAAAAAATCATTAGATCCCATAATATTTGCCCGTTAATGCGTTTTTATGGGAGATGTCCTCGAGCTTTCTGCTTATTAATGCCAATACTTTCGAACCTGTCTCATGAATTGTCACTAGTAAAAGCATAATTAATGTGCATTGGGAAGGTCGGAAGGTGGGAGGGATGGAGGGGAGCGAAAAATGCTTTTAAAATTTCATGAGCCCGGGGGTCCGTGAACCCGCGAAACTTTGAAGACTCGAGTAAGTATGGAAAGGTGGGTCGGTCAGACGGAGTCATCGTAGGTAGAGTCAGGCTTGCAAGTTCGAAGAGTCTGGGGTCGAATTGTAGATCATCGAAGTTTTGAGTGCAATATGTATACCCCGAACACGGGGCACCAGAGTTCGATAACATCTATCCGCAAACCCGCGTTCATATAATTGGCCAAGTATGTAAACGAACGACGGTCGGTCGGAATCGTGATGTGAAGATTTAGATGGAGATGAGGATTTGTCAGTTTTCCACCCCGGGAACCCGCGAGCATAGAAATTCGACTAAGTATAGAACAAAAAACGCATAATAGAGGGGAAGAAGAAAAGGGAAAAACAGGCAAGTATAGAAGAGGAAAAAAAAAAGGAGATGAGAACTTTATACCTCACACAAAAACACTTGGTCTCATACTTATGAAACCATAGAAACATGTTAACTATGGGAAAAACATTCTCAGCTGTGAAATATAGTTGGAGCTCAACAAACTCTAGTTCAAGTCAAAAGAGATGTTGTTTATATCTATTGAATTTTTTTTCTTCGTATTATTATATCTTAATAGTATTTTTTGGTGGCCCAACTGTAAAACCATGTTAAAATTTGTGTTTCTCAAGTGGAGATGTGTTTGTGAAGACACATTTCCTTGAACCACAGTCCAGGGGCAGGGAAAGTGCAAGTTCAAATGTTTCATGAGCAGAGATTTGTTGAAGAGTAAGCAATGTATTTCCAAGTGCACGTATCGTTTGCATAGTATCAATATGATTTCTTTCACGTTCTTCGTGTATTCTTTTGAATGAACTTGTCATAGATTTGTCAACATTTTCCATGTCACTATGGCTGCAACAGAGGTGGGATATTTGGGGAACAACGACATCAAGAACAACACCAGCTCAACGTCACACTCTTGTTTCTCTGGTCGTAGTAGTCACATACAAAATATGTTCTGCAAGAGGATTTTGGCTTAGGCATTCTCAGTATTGAAAATTCTTACTTGCAAACTGGAAATAGTAAACAACAACCAACGAACAGGAATGCAACCGCAACACCAAGACTCTCCGATTAATGGGAAAGGACAGAAGCGCAACCCCTGGCCTGCAAACTACAACAACATGTCCAACTGCAGATGCAGGACCCCAACCCTGCAAAGTTGAAGCAAATAAGAGCAAGCGACAAACAACAAACCAATGAACAAGTACGAAGACAATATTGCCCAAATTTACTGCAAACAAGATTGTATAAAAAAATCGGAGAAATATATTGTAACACGCATGTTAAGCAAACATTTCAGGTTGTGAGGTCTGCCAGGTAAACATTTAAGACTGAGGACCGCGCAAAGGCCTCCCACTTTTTAAACATTTAAGAAAGTTGCAGTTTGCATGGTTGACATTTTGCATCTGCAATTGGAACTGCGCTTCTGTCGCTCCCCATTCACGGGTAAGTTTCACTGCCATGGTTGCATCCTTATTCGTTGTGTTTCTTTTTTTACCACTTTGCAAGTAAGCATTTTCAATACTGGGAGGGATCAAAATCCTCTTACAGAACATCTCCGTACGTGACTACTCAGAACCCACCTCCATAACACCCAACGACATATAAAAAAGGAAATCAAATTTTCTCTTCGCATATGAAGATGTTTTGCAAGAGGATTTTGACTCAGGCATCTCTAGTATTAAATTTTTTCACTTGCAAACTAGAAATTGCAGACAACAAACAACGAATACGGACGTAAACCTAGAAAATAAACACACCCGTCAATGGGGAATGACGAAAGCGCAGTTCCAATCATGGTTGCAGAATCCCAAGCATCCAAACTGCAACAACAACAACATGCAAGCAAGAGAAACAACAACAGGCAAACAAGAAACCAGTTGACAAGCAACGAGGAAGCATCAACCAGTGAACCAGTAATGCCGCTAAAGAACAATATTGCCCGTATTCATTGCAGAAGAAAAAACAAATAAATAAATAAAAATCAGACAAAAATGTGTTGTAACATGCGTGTTAAGAAATGCAAGAATGAAACTGCAACACCGAGATCCACCGGTGAATGGGGAAGGACAGAAGCGCATCCCTTGGCCTGCAAACTGCAACAACAGGTCCAACTGCAGATGCAGGACCCCAACCTTGCAAAGTTGATGATCCAGGTGGATATCGGTGGCAACCCACCTTTTCCAACCGGCACAAAACAATTTTCTCGCAATTTTGGTAATTAACTATTTTTAGCAGTTTTTCGGGTCCAGAACTTCCAGAGTCGTTTTGAGGTCGTAAACGATGTTTTTTGGGAAAACGAGGATAGATCTTTCGAACAAGGTATCGAGTGCGTCAAACGAAGATCGTATGCAAAAGTTACGACCCCGGGAAGTTGATGTATTGACTTACCCAAACGGGGCCCACATGACTTTTGGCGCTTCATCTCTTAGGGTTAGGTTTTTGGATGTCTAGGGTTTTTGACATTCTTGTTTATTGTAAAAGGCCTTCAGAGCCTTATTGTAACCGACTTATTGTGAATGAGCGCAACCGTCACATCTCTTCTCAAAGATAAGCCGTCACCATTATAGCAAGCTTGTTTTCCGCTGCATTTTATGGTTTCAGCTTATTTCCTTATTGAATAGAAAACCAATCTTATTGTATCTCTGTTATTCTATGTTAAGCATATGTTAACAATTTGTAGTCGTTTCGTTATGCTCATAAAATCTGGATCAGTGTAAGCAAACAAGAGCAAGCAACAAACAACAAACTAGTGAACAAGCACCAAAAGGCCCAACTGCGGCTGCAGGACCTCAACTCTGCAAAGTTGAATCAAACAACAATAAGCAACATCCAATGAAGAAATAAGCAAGCATCAATCAGTCAACTAGGAATGCCGGTGAAGAACAATATTTGCCAAATTCACTGCACACAAGATTGTATCAAAAAATCGGAGGAAAATGTATTGTAACACACCTGTTAAGCAAACATTTCAGGTTGTGAGGCATGTCAGGTAAACATTTAAGGATGTGAGGACCGTGTAAAGGCCTCCCACTGTGTAAACAATTAAGAAAGTTGTGGTTTGCACTATTGGTATTTTTCAATACTGGGAGCGATTAAAATCCTCTTGCAACCTATCTTTGTATGTGACTACTACAACCAGAGAAGAAGGACGATAATGGTGTCTTCATCTCGTTCTTGATCGCCAATGTTCGACACAAAACCCACCTCCATCGCATCCACAGTGACACACAAGAAAAGGAAATCATATTTTCTCCTCGCATACAAAGATGTTCTGCAAGAGGATTTTGACTCAGGCATCTCCAGTATTGAAATTTCTCACTTGCAAACTGCAAATAACAAACAACAAACAACGAATAGGAAGCTAAACATGGCACCAAAACCCACCCGTCAATGGGGAATAACAGAAGCGCAGTTCCAATCACGGTTGCAGAATCGTAAGCGTGCAAACTACAACAAGACCAACAGGCAAACAAGAAACCATCGAACAAGCAATGAGCAAACATGAAATAGTGAACCAGTAATGTTGCTAAAGAACAATATTTCCCATATTCACTGCAGAGAACATTGCATAAAAACAATCGGAGGAAAATGTATTGTAACAGGCATGTTAAGCAAACATTTAAGTCTCTGAGGCCTGTTAGGTAAACATTTAAGTCTGTTAGGACCGCCGAAGGGCCTCACGCTATGTAAACATTTAAGAAAGAGTGCAGTGTGGCAGGTCTGTTACATACGCAAAATAATTATTATATTATTATTTTTTAATAATATAAAATAATAATAACAATAAAAAAGAATAGTAACAATAGTTCGAACAATAGAGACTATGCAAAAAAAAATATTAGTCAAAGGACAAACTAGTATGAAATCAACTAATAAAAAACTGACTCTCGATGCTCGAAACTTTGGATATCCAAACATTTAAAAAAAATAGTAAAAATTCAGAAAGACCGTAGATGATCAAAAACTTTGGATATGCTAACATATAAAACATTGGGAATAGTGAAGCTGGCAATAAGACCTCCAATCTGTTATCCAATCATATCATGACATATATGGTATTTTTTATTATATACAAATCAATGTTTTTAGTTCTCTAGTTCCAACAATAGAGATTATGCAAATATTTTTAGTGAAAGGACAAACTAATATGAAGTCAATGAATTATCGATCACTATAGTCCCTCTACGCCTTCGGCAGGGACTAAAAAGAGATACGCTAGTATCTTGGTTTCATGTTGTTTTTTGTGCGGTAATGTGGTGGAAACTCTAGATAATCCTAATCCTTTTTACTATTTAAAGGCTCCAAATAACAAGTAAAGCAAACAATAAATTTTACATGATCTAAGTTTAGAGAGCCACTTTCTTTTAAACTTCAATACTACTCAAACTTGTATCTCTAACACGGAGATGGGCTCATTTAGACCCTAAGGGACACTAGACTTCAATGACCCTGCACTTGAGGGTCTCTCTCACCTAGTTCTGAGTTTGTTCCCACCAACTTCACATTGAAAGAGATCACCATATTCATCGAGATCACCACATTTTCCACCTATGCTCCTTAATGCCTGAGACCAAGAACCACTTTGTATTTAGATTCTCTCCTACTACGAGATTATAGGACGGTTCTTTTATCTCTTCAAAGATTCAGTTTGTTCTATACAAACACTCATGGCTTATTAGGACTAAAGATGCATAATCCTCTTCCTCCAGGAGATGTTCGACCTTCACTGATGGCTTAGAAAAGGCCAATTCCCCAAACTGACATTCACCAGGTTTATTAACTCTTATTTCCAACCCTCTAACATTAGTAGGAAGAGGCCCCATGGCGAGTTTCCAAGCTGATATGATAGATCTGCAAAATGTCATAGACTTGATTACTCTCATGGCCTCACTCCAACTACATATTTTTTTTAGGCCTTCAATTTTTTTTTTTAATAATTGAGATGGCTAACTTTTGTATTAAAAATTTGTTGTGGTTGCACCATACAACATGATAATACAAACAAAATAAGGATTTTTGGAAGCCACTCTTTCAAAGATTGTCCAAAATTCTAAATTATTACCTAAGGCCTGAACTATTATGACTATTACCATAGCGTAACAAAGAGGCCTACTAGTTTAGGTGGAGTTTGCAGGTGATGACAAAGGAGTTTGGGAGGTCCGCTGAGGGTAGTGATATCACATGGTGATGGCATGGAGGGGGGGGGGGGGGGGGGGGGNGGATTACTCTCCTGACCACTGCGAGGGTTTGAGCGTTTTTAACAATGATGTTATGACAGGTGTGGGGGTGACATGTTCGATAGGTCTGGGGGTGACAGGTTCACCTTGGAGCGAGGTACGAGATGTCACTCATAGGTCCGATGGAGACTAGTCACCTCAGAACATGGCACAGGATATCTTGGGGACGACACAAATGTCGTCGGTGGCTGTTTGCGTTGGGTTCCCAAACTCTCTAGGAGGTTTTGTATCCAGGGGTCTGGCTGGCGGTGAACACACAACAGTGGATGGTGGTCTGTCGATGGTGGAGGGTTTGGGGTCACAGTTTGTCAACCCATCTCTTCTTCTGAATGCTTTGGGCTCTAAGGTTCCGGTTGATAACCCACAATTCTCGGTAGTTGGTATTTCAAGCTCATTAGGGGTGGTGGGAGATACCTTAAGCAATTTCTCGCCTATAGGGTTTCTTGTGATTGAAGTAAGTGATGAGCGGAATGCCAAATTTGGTTATATAGAAGCCATAAATAATCATGTGGACTCAACAGGTCGGGGCAGGCACATAGCTGAAGGTTTACAATCGGGGGAGGTTCCCTTTTCACAGAAGGTCGATGAGGTGGGAGAAAAGGAGGGCCTTAGTGACGCTGGTAACAAGGATAAGTCTCAGGGAAAAAATCGATGTATAAGATTAAAAAATCGACACAAGAAACTCTTACTAGGGGATGACATTTCCATGGACAAGGAAACAAAATTCTCCAAACTTGCCATTGTGGGCAGATCTCGGGGTCGAGGTTTTGGTTTCTCCTTTTTGAAGGAGTGGGAGAGAACACATTGGAGGGATCATTTATTCGTTATGCCTCGTATTAGGGTTTTGGCTAATGGCTGGTTTGATTTTATTTTCACGACAAAAGCGGATGTGGAATAGGTTCTACAAAGCCATTGGACCATGGCGGCCATGCCCATTGTGCTGCATCATTGGACACCTTTATTTGATGCCCAAAAAGAATAGATGGGTTGTGAGCCCATTTGGGTCCAACTTCCTTATTTTCCCATGCAATATTGGAATATTGATAGGTTTTTGGAGATTGGGAACTGGCTGGGGAATTTTATGGAGGCATATATGTCATTTGAGTCCACAGGGAAGATGTTTGTGGCTAGAATACTAGTCGTCATTGATATTAAAAAAGGTCTCTCCTTTGAGATAGAAATTGAAGGGTCGATGGGTTTGTGGATACATATTCTGGACTACAAGGGGGTTCCTTTTAGATGTCATTGATGTCATGCCTATGGCCATTTGGTGGCAAGTTGCAAGTTAACTTCTCGTGGTAAGAAGGAGGGGCGCTCTGGAGAAAATCATCAAGACCCAATGTCAATGGAGCGGGATACTGATATTTCCCCTGGGTTTTCGTCTACGGAGATGGCTACGGCGGGAAAATTTTTGGAACAAACATTGGGGGGGCTTGTGACCACCATGGGGGCTATTGGATAGGTCAATATATGCTCGAAGGTCCTGACTCACCCCTCTGCAATGACTCGACAAAAATCTACTCCTCTCCTGGGTATGTCTTCTCATACATCAGTTGCTTTACTACATTATCCTTTGAATGATGAGGCCTCCACTAATGTTTCGCGAGACTTTGTTTTTTCCTCCCCTCGACCCGAATCCAAAAAACGATCAAACTTATTATCCTACTCCCTACTAGAAATTGATGATTCTTGTCCTCCCTCTATTTTTTCCACTTTATCCTCCTCTTCTTTCTCCACCGATGATATTGAAGTAAGGCATGCTCCTAGGAATATAGCTATCTTGGATGACTCATCATCATTGGTAGGGGGGATTGGGTTCCACCTCGTATCACTGGTCTGCTCCTAGGGGTAGTAGACACAAATCTCATTTTTCATTGGCACAGGATAGGGTTATTGTAGACCTGGCCTCAAGTATACAAGCTTCCATTGAATGGGCACTTAGAGCAGTGAAATCCCTTGGTCTTGTTCCCACATGAAAGTTCTTTCATTCAATTGTTGGGGGCTGGCAAACCCCAGCAAAAAATCATCGTTGAGAAGGATGGTTGAGCATATTGTGCCATATGTCATTTTTCTACAGGAGACTATAGTGAGGTGATCAAAACAGCTCTGGAATCTCTTTTTTCGAGATGTTATTTTTTTGCAAATGATGTCAGAGGTAGATCTGTCGGTGTGGCCTTGGGTTGGCATTTGAAAAGATGTAAGATGGAAAACGTTTGGAGTTTTGATTCTGGATTGGCTTTGGATTTATTTGTCGAAGAGTTGGGTCGAACTGTTTCCTTTTTAAATGTATATGGGCCATACCAAGATAAGGTTCAGTTTTGGGCCTCTCTTTTAAACTGCTCTTTCATGCACGGTTAGGGGGTGATACTTGGGGGAGATCTAAATCTCGCACTTGGTGCTACCGAGATCTGGGGACCGAGGGAAATTTTGGACCCTCTATTAAGCTATTTCTTACATACATTTGAACTTCATGGTCTCCTAGACACTGATCCGAACAAACTACTGCCCACTTGGAGAAACATGAGGGTGGGGGAAGATAGGGTGGCTAAACGTCTGGCCTGTTTCTTGGGAGTTGAAGCCCTGGCTGACGCATCGGAGTTGATTAAGAAATGGGTTAAAAGTGGTGGGAAATCTGATCACAATCTGATTGTTCTAGAAATTCGGGGTAGGGGAAAGAAGCCATCTAGCCCTTTAAATTCAATACAAAATGGATCAAAGACAAATCTTACAAATATCTCGTAAAGACTACTTAGATCCATTATAGTTCTCTGACACATGGCTCTGCTGCTATGCACTTCATGGATAATTTAAAAAGACTCAAACAAGTTACCATTCCCTGGGGAAAGGCAAAAAGAGATAGGGAAGAAATGGAATTAAAATCCATTGACAAACAAATTTAGGGTATGCAAGAGGGTGTTGGCTGGGGTTTCAAATTTTTGGATGATAAGGAGGCTTGGGTCCATCTGGAGACTAGAAGAAGAAAACTGTTGGAGGAAAAAGAGGCAACCTGGAATTTAAAAATTCATGCAATCTAGTTAAAAAATGGCGATGAAAATATTAAATTTTTTCAAGCCTATGCTGAGGGTAGAAAGATGGCCAACATGATTTGGGAATTAAACTCCTTGGTTAGAGAGCTTGTGCGATCCTTTGAAGGGTTGGAATCTATGGGTATTGATCATTTCAACCAACTTTTCAAGGCACGGGCAAGTACCTCTATTGCAGAGATAGTTCATATTACACACTACTTCCCTCATTTTGTGGAAGGGGAAGACAACCAAAACTTAATGACATAGGTAAATGAATAAGAACTATTGTCAACCCTTCAATCCTTTCAAAAGGATAAAAGTCCTAGACCTAATGGATGGCCAATTGAATTCTATTTGGGTTTATATGATCTGATTGGGGGGGATATCCTTAGTGTGGTGGAGCAATCTAGATCCATGAGTATCATATTTGCACCTACTAATGCCACCTTTATAGGCTTAATTCGAAAAATGGATCACCCTGAATGCTTTGATAGCTTTTGACCCATCTCCCAGTGTAATTGTCTTTACAGGATAATCTCTAAGATCATAGCCAAAAGATTTAAAGAAATCCTTTCGAGGAAGATTTCGAGTGAACAATTTGGTTTTCTTGAAGGTAGACAAATGCATGAAGCAATGGGGGTAGAATAGGAAGGTCTGCATTGTTTAAAGACAAGGAAACTCAAAGGGGATATGATCAAAATTGATCTCTCTAAGGCCTATGGCCGAGTAAATTTGCTTTACATCAGAATGTTATTAACACACCTGGGCTTTGGGTTGGATTTCATCAAGTGGATGATGAGTTGTCTTTCTTCTATCTCCTTTTCCATTCTCATAAATGGTGTTACTTCTCCTTTCTTCAATGCCGAAAGGGGCCTTAAGAAGGGTTGTCCTTTGTCACCATTACTGTTCCCTCTTGTGATGGAAGGACTGAGTCTTTTTTTGACTAATGCTAAACGCTCGGGGGAATTCAAAGGTATTCAAATATCACAGGTTTTGTATCTCTCCCATATTCTCTTTGTTGATGATATCCCAATCTTTTGTGATGGATCTATAAGGGACATAGACAAACTATGTGAGGGCTTAGATATTTTCAAAATAACTACAAGTATGAAATAAATGAACATAAATCTACCATCACATGTTTAGGACTGGAGGCATGGGATATCAGGCATATTGTAGTTCGGTTACCTTTTCATATGCATGAGTTTGATGATGGTTTTAAGTACATGGGTTTCCAATTGAAGCTAAATAACTATAAGAAGACATATTATCTCTGGTTGGTCGCAAAACTGGAAAAGAGATTACACGTGTGGAATCATAGATGGTTGTCGCGAGTAGGCTTGCAAAATATGGTTTTCTTATCTCTGGAGATGGAACAAGGAGAAACATGTCATGCCCTGGGTCGAATGGGAGAAAAATGCTATCCCAAAATCCCTTGGTAGATGGGGACTTAAAAATATCTTTATTTTCTCAAAAGATCTGACTGGAAAATGTTTGGAAGATGGTTTCTTCTAATAGTCTATGGACGAGAGTTATCCATCAAAAATATATTGAACTGGCTTCAATTATGGAATGGGTGAGAGTGATGGAGAAAATGAAAATGGGTATCTCTATCATATGGAAAGCTATTCTACAGGCTTTTGATTTGGTTGGCAATGGACTAGCTTGACACATAGGAAACGAGCGAAGTGTTCGGTTGGGACTTGATCCATGGGCAGGTAGTGGTCGTACACATATCTTTTCGGAAGACAGAAGAGAGGACTTAGCTATGAGAGGTTTTTTTCATTTATACCAGGTTGTTTATCACACAACTACTAATATCCGTCAACAGGGATGGTTTCATGAACGAACTTTGGACTTATCAGAGGAACAATGTGTACATTGGGAAAGATATACATAGGGTCTTGGTTCTACTCATATCAAGATCACGGATAAAGAGGATGAACTGATCTGGGATTTGGATATGGGAGGTACTTACACACCAAAAATTGGTTATATACAACTGAATGTGGATATTCACCAGAGGGAGATCAATTGGTGGTGGAAAATACTTTGGAAACAAAAATGCCCGGCAAAGGATAAGCTCTTGGTTTGGTCTATTCTGGAGAATAAGATAAAACTTCAAACAACGTACAAAAACGATAGTTCAATGGGCGGGTCTGGTGTTCACTTTGCAAAGAGAGTGTGGAGATGGTGGATCATTTATTCTTAAAATATGTTTTTACAAAAAATGTTTGGGGAGCAGTATCCAGACTAACTGGTACTGATTGTTTGTGGCAAGGAATCTCTTTTGAGAGAGCTCTATTCTCTTGGTGCTTTAGGAGGGAGACCTTTTTTATCAGGGCATTACCCTTGATCATTGTCTGGGGGATTTGGATAACTCGGAACAAAGCCATTTTTCAGGATCAACAAATTATCCTCGATTTCATAGTTGTACAATGTGTGGGGGTACTACAACACTTTCCTCGGCAAAAATCCATCCCTTTGATCCGGTTAGTGGTGGAGGAGGAGGTGGACAGATCTAGGCCTTGGGGTTACTTTGATGGTGTAGCTCCGGGAGACCCAAACAACTGTCGTAGGTGTATTTGTCTTTTCCTATCCAAAACTTATTTATTCCATATCAAAGGTGGCCTGGGGGAGGCTCAAACAACTATGCAGAACTGATGGCACTAAAATTACTACTTCTCTTTGCTTATGAAAAAGGATGAAAATGCTGACAAGATTTAGGAGATTCTATGGTTTTTATAAATTGATCAAATGTTGTACAAATGTGTCATATTATGATATTAAGGCCTATTTTGGAGGAGGTTTTCTTGTTAAAAAATCTATTTGACTTCGTATCTTTCAAACATATATACAGGGAGCGTAATGGGTTAGCAGACGGGCTTTCCAAAGCGGGCACAGAGCCTTCATATGGCACATGGCACATTACATAGTCTGTGGAGGGTGGTCAATAGGGATTCTACCAGAGACCTTTCCACGAGGGACATGCCTCAACAACCTCATTGATCTATCTTTACTTTTTTTTGTTATCATACTTGGTTGGAATTTTCTTGTTTTTTGAAGAACAATTTACTATTAACACACTATATTGGATTGTGCTGACACATGTGAGTAGGGTCACCTGCTTTCATAGACATGTTTTTTTGAAATGTATATGGCGGTTGATATATTAGACATTTCATGTACTTATTAGACTTATAACTTGTGAGAAACTCCTTTGATACTCTCTTTTGAAGACACATTTGAATGTAATTTTATACTATACAATAATAAAATTATGATTTTTTCTGAGGAACAAAAAAAACAAAGAGGCCTACTAGTATAGATTATATAAAATCGACATAATATCAAAAACTATTTTGCAATACATAGATAAACCTCAAGTTGAAGAAAAACATGCCCATTATGGGCTTCTTGCATGACCTTTGTTGATTGCTTGGGCTCTCGATCTACAGGTTCAATTTCCAAATCTCCCAAGACCCACTCGACTATTTCATCACGTTTTTTTCCATATCAGGGATTGACCTAATTAACATCCTTGGATGCGATGTCTTAGATTGAATGCTTTTGGCTAGCCCCAGGATCAATCGACACATCATACCATGATCAATTCCAATTTCTCTATTTGTCTTTTATGTTGATTCAAAATTTCGAGAAGCTTTGTATGTTCTAAGTGTTGGGATTCATCTTGGTTGGACACTTTATTATTAAAATGGGAATTTTTTACTTGATTGTTAGGAAGAAGTCTTTCACACCTCCTCGTGTTTTGTCTCAGCTCCAGGGCTTCAAAAGAGAAACAACATTGGGATGGTTGTGTTCTATCATTCCTTCACCCTTAAAAACTTTGTTGGAAGTGCACTTAATCCAACATAAGTCCAAACTCCCTTGAATGCCCATAGTAGCAGCTTGGTGCTCCCGAAAAAGAGAGCTCGATCCATGAATTCACCATCGTCTGCATCCCATGAAAGAGATTCAAAATATTGGCTTGACCGACAAATTCTCACAACATAGGAGAAGGCTACACTATAGGGGAAACAACCTTCTCTTACCCCAACACAGACCAGGGTGAAAGATACTAGGCTGATAAGAATAATAATCCCACCTTGCCAACCAAATTCAATCCTCTCCATTTAAGAGCCTAAACCACCGTCGGGGATTATATGTGCGAAGGTACATAAGATTTAAGTGGTGTTATTTTCCATCCCTTTTAGTAAGAATGTGTCACACCATTTGTCTAGCCTTGTGGTCATCATTGTAACCCTAATCAATGATTATCAATGCTTAACCTAGGGGATGTGGGATGAAAGCATTGATCCCCCTTTTAACCTTAAAACTCCAATGTTCAGTCTGGTTGCTTCATTCACCAAATGATCTGCTTGTTTCTTGTGTTCCCTTAGCACATGGAAGAATTCAACCATCTCAAACCTCTTTGCTTCCTGTTGAATTCCGAAGATGAACATTTCTATGTTGTAGTCCTTCGCGATTGAGGAGTGTCGCATATGTCTTGTAATTAGGTCTCTTATAACCAAGAGGCTTCTAATTCTTTGGGATCAAAGATGATTCCCTGCATGTCTGCCACCCCTTACGACCTTCAATGTTTAAAGTGCTTTCCTATTATATACTCATAGTCTAAGCTAGTAATAAGTAAATAAAGCTAATAAATAATAAAATCAAAATACAACAACAACAATAATAAAGAAGGTAAAATAAAACGCATGACTTAAAAGTCACGACTTTTCATTAAGAAGCACCTTTGGCTATATTTATAGTCGAGGCCCTTTGAAATGTAAATTATCATTCATTCAATCACCTATTTTATCAATCGTTATATATATATATATATATATATATATATATATATATATATATATCTTATCTCAACAT
Organism: Picea engelmannii; assembly: GCA_009831015.1. Taxonomy (NCBI): domain Eukaryota; kingdom Viridiplantae; phylum Streptophyta; class Pinopsida; order Pinales; family Pinaceae; genus Picea; species Picea engelmannii. Next base: position 373,559 of record ML778975.1, read on the forward strand.
TGTTTGAACTAATTATAAGCATGGACATTTAATTTCTTTAGTGGTATCATAGCTAAGACCATATGAACAAAACCATATGATTTGACTCATACAACCGTCATCGCCGCTTGTGCCAACCATCCGAAATATCCCTCATCCCGCTGATCAAGATATTTTCTACCGATCTAATGTTCTGTCTTGCAGATCTGATACACTGGGGGTTTCTGGATGCGTTTCAGTTGTGTGTTTGAGATCCTTAGGTTATTGGACGTATATGTTGGTTATTGCATGTGCATGTTGCGTATTTAAGGTTTAAACAACATATAAAGGATGCATGCGGAAGTAATGAACAACAACTGCCCAATAACATGTATTATTCGACTCAAGCACATAAATACAATAACACACTGGAAATATAGAGTATAATTGTCCGCTAGATCTCATGGATTGTCAGTGGAATACAATCAAATAGCATAAAAATATATGTGATCAGAAGATGAACGCGGATCTGATGCATGCACGGATAAATCGGCAGGAATATGCGATGTCGGAGAAATACAGTAACCGCTACCAGCTGGAAAACTCGCCCGGAAGGATAGACCGTTGGAATGTGTCGGAAACTGCTCCAATAGAAGTGCCCTGGTCTCTAGACTGGAATGGATGAGTGTCGGATGTGAGATCTGGCCTCTGAGGTACTGGATATGGACCCCTGGGGGGTTTGCGCACCTCCTAGGACACTAGATGCACCCCAAATGATTCTACAAACAAAATCTGTTGCTAAATGGCTCAAAACGATCATCTCGCTGAATGTGTAATTGGGTTGGAAGGGTTTCCCCGGATCTGTCCTGATGCTCCATCCGCGACCCCAAATGTGTTGTCAGATGAGTTGCACCCTAAATGATTGGATGAGGCGATCTGCAAGATTCCACCGTCAGAATCTGATGATATGTGGATCAATAGAAGTGCCCTGGCTAGATCTCAACTAGGTCGGGAGGAAACTGCAATCTAAACTCGGACCTCGTGCAGCTCTCCAAACCCTCAAACTGACTTGTGCCCTGACTGGCTGAGCTACACACTCTGCAATGGATACTCCTGAAAAGTACGGTGAAATACCTAGATGGTATCTCCTATGGGCTAGAGTGTGTCTCTCAACACCGAAACCAATCAATGGTGGTGGTTTCCTACAGAAATCCACAAAACAGTAAGGTCGACTCTCTTCCTCCTCTTGGAACTCTCAACATCAAATCATAACATTGCATAATGAGGAATTAGGTCAAATTCCTCCTTTTATATCATTCCCAACCTAATTCACCATTGACCTCACTTAAGCTAGGCACTTTTCCTCATAAGGTGAATAATTAATTAATTAAGTCCCCCTTTAGCACCTTTTCATTCTAATTCTTCGTTGACTTAGGCTTAAGTAACTTTTCCTAAGTATTTTGGCTTAATTCATCGTTTAGCCATCAATTCACCTGTATTTCTCCATCTTGTTCCCTGTTTGTGCCAGACTATAGTCTACGGGAACACATAGACTACTAATTCAGTCCCTCCTGGCCTACTCTAGGGAACGGGACATCACAGTCCTCCCTTCCAGAGATTGCTTGTACTCAAGCAACATCAATCATGGGTGTTGTAAGATATGCTCTCCCTCCCATGTGGCATCCTCCACTGGAAGACCCCTCCATCTAACCAAGCACTCCCTGATGATCCTACTCCTCAATCTGTGCTCTCTCTGCTCTAGTACCTCCTCTGACACTATCTCCAACTAACCCTCCTCATCCAAGGGTGGCAACTCCTCTGAAATGCTAACATGTTGTCCCACGAACTTTTTAAGGCAAGAGACATGAAAGACGTTATGAATCTTACTACCTTCTGGTAGCTCTAGCTCATATGCCACCTCGCCTATCCTCTTGAGGACTCTGTATGGCCCATAGAACTTCGACTTGAGCTTTTCTGCTCCGCTCCTCTTTAAGGAGGATTGTCTGCATGGCTGTAATCGCAGAAAAACCAAATCTCCTTCCTCAAAACTGTGGTCTGCATATATCTTTTGTTGGTTCTGAGCTGACTGCAAATTCTCCCTCACTGATTGAAGAATCCTCTGACTCTCCTCCACCCAGTCCTTTTCCCCCGGGACCCTGTTGTCTCCAAACACAGTCTCCATAAACTAGGGTGCATCGTATCCATACAATGCCCTGAACGGTGACATCCTGATAGACATATGGTAAGTTGTGTTGTAGAAATTCTCACCCATATGTAATCATCTCACCCAAGTGCGTTGCTACCCCCCCCACATAGTTCCTCAGATACCCCTCCACCCATTTGTTATCTATCTTTGTCTGCCAATCTGTCTGTGGGTCATAGTTGGTATTAGTGGCTAGCTCTGTGCCTGTCAACCTGAAAAGCTCCTGCCAAAATGCGTTGATGAAGTGCCCATCTCTATCACTGACTATCTGCCTGGGTAACCCGTGCAACCAGAATACCTCCCTGAAGAACAACTATGCTACCTGTGTGGCCTTATAGTCTATGGGTATGGTGAAGAAATGTTCAAGTTTAGTCAGTCTGTCGACCACCACAAATATAGAATCCTTGCCCTGTACTCTAGGAAGGCCTGTAATGAAATCCATGGAAATGCTCTCCCATTTCTGCTCTAGAATGGGTAGAGGTTGTAGTAGCCCTACGGGGTGTCTCTGCTTGGAATTGTTCTGCTGACAAGTCATGCACTCTCGTATGTGTTTCAGCACATCATCCTTGAGACCCTTCCATGAGAATCTCTCCCTGATCTGCCTATATATTTTGAAGTACCCCTGATGGCCTGTTGTAGGTGAATCATGACACACCTTCAGAATTTTCCCCTTCAGGGTGGATTCTGGAACCAAGTAGATCCGGTCCTTGTAGAAAATGACATCATCAAGAACCCGATATCTATCATAGATCACCTGTCCGTCCATCACCTCACAAGCAAATTTGTTTTTGGAGTATTCCAACAACAAATGAGCTTTCAAATTTTTACAAATGTCCATCATCGAACATCCTGCTTGCCTCCAGGGCAAGGCATTTGCCATGATATTCCTTTTTCCCTTGACATACTCAATGTTAAAGTCAAAGGCTTGGATCTTTGAGACCCACTTCTAGTGCCTCTCACTGAGGTATTTTTGATCAAGGAAATACTTGAGACTGTTATGATCAGTCTTCACTACAAACCTGTTGCCAACCAGACACTGCCTGAATTTGGTTAAAGCATGCATGATCGCTAGCATCTCCTTGTCGTAAATAGTATAGAGTCTCTCCGATTCGTTGATCTTTCTGCTCTCAAACACAATGGGGAGCCCCCCCTGCATCAAAACTACTCCAATCCCCACTCCTGATGTGTCGCACTCTAAGACAAATGGCTGCGAGAAGTCTGTAAGGGCTAGAACAGGGCATGTGCTCATAACCTCCTTCATTTTGTCGAATGTCTGTTGTGACTCCTTTGTCCATGGAAAGCACCCTTCTTGGTCAAGTCTGTGAGTGGTGCTCCCAACTGTGAAAAACCCTTGACGAACCGCATGTAGTAATTGCATAACCCAAAGAATCCTTTCAACTCCGTGAGATTCTTAGGCATTGGTCAATCCAAAATGGCCCTAATCTTTTCTTGATGAACCTATACTCCCTACCCACTGATGATATGCCCCAAGTACAATAGTTCTCTCATGCCAAATTCACATTGGATTCCTTGGCATATAAAGACTGTGCCTGCAAGACCTCCGCCAAATGTGCTAGATGCTCATCCCATGTTTTGTTGTAGATCAAAATATTATTGAAGAAAACCAAAAGGTACTTCCTCAACTGTCCTCTGAAGATGTGGTTTATGCAAGACTGGAAAGTGGCTGGTGCGTTGGTTAATCCAAACGGCATGACCAAGCACTCAAAGTGTCCGAAATGGCATCGAAAAGTTGTCTTCTCAATATCCTGCTCCATGATGTTGATCTGATGGTATCCTGATCGTAGATCAATCTTCATGAACAAGACTGCCCCATGCAACTCATCCATCAACTCATCTATGCGTGCAATAGGGTACCGATTCTTGATCATTTTTTGTCGAGCACTCTGTAATTGATGCACATCTTTAATGTGCCATCCTTCTTCAGTACCAGGATGACTAAAGATGCAAAAGGGCTCATATTGGGCCCGATGTGCCACATAGCGAGCAATTCTTTGATTGCTTTCTCAATTTCGTCCTTAAATTTCTTGGGGGTGTCTATAGGGTGTTGTAATCACTGGTGTAGCCCCTGCCTCTAACTCAATCATGTCCTCAAAACACCTGTCTGGCGATCTCCCTGGTTGTATCGGTCCAAATACTGGCTCATACTGGTCCAGAAGCTCCCTGATTTGTGGATGGTACTGCTCCCTACCCTTTGAGTCCTTTCGCGTGGTGATCAAACACTCTGTTGTGTAAGCCACATCACCATGATGAAAGATCCTCTCCATCCTCTTTGCTGATACTTCTCGAGGTGCCCCTGTAAACATGCCTCTCAGCACAACTCTCGATCCACTGGCATCTCTGAAGCTCATGGTCAATGTCTAATAGTTGAACCCAATCTCCCCCATTGAATACAACCACTGTACCCCTAGCACGACATCAATATCTGACAACTCAACTACATAGAATGTGTCTGTCAGGGTGTAGTTGCCTAGTTTGACCTCTAGGTCAGGGATCATGTCCAAGCAAGTCATCGTGTATCCATCTGCCACTGCTACATGGAATCCCTCAAACTCCTCTATGTGTAACCCCCTCCTGCTACTAAGGACGCATCTATGAAGTTGTGGGTGGCCCCACCATCAACTAACATTGTCATGCATTGCCCCTGTATAAGGATTTTGAGCCTGAGAGTGTTGTACCTAGGTACTCCTGAAAGGGTGGCGATGGTTCCCCCTTTCGCCTCTCTACGAGGTTTTGCCTCATCCTTGGGCTATGCCCTTGCTGGTATCTAAGGTTTCTTCAGCTGTTGCTCTGGCTCAGGAATGGTCTCAGCCTTTGAATCAGTGTCCGTCGGTGCCTCAGTATCCTCATCCTCCTCCTCGCTGCCTGATTCCACTTCAATGTAGTGGATCTGCCCCTTTCCCATGCATATATTCCCTGGGACCCATGGGTCTCTGCAAGAAAAGCAAAGCTTCTTCGTCATCAATTCCCGTCTCGTATCATCGTCTAACTTGGGCTCGCCCTTCTATTCCCTTTGTGGATTCGTCTGATCCCTATCTCTCTGTGGTACAAAGGGTTTGGTAAATGGTTTAATTTTTGGCACAGAGTCCACCAAGTCTCTAGTGCGTCTGATGGCATCCTGCAAGGTATGAGGCCGGTAGGCCTTCACCCATCCTCTCAAGGGTTCTGTGAGCCCTTCTATGAATAGCATGACCAATTGGGGCTCAAATATGTCTGTCACTTCCATTGCTACCCTCTGAAACTATGAGATGAATGCCTATGTTGTGCCAGTTTGTGTCAACAAGGCTAGATCTCTGAAATGGATCTTTGGATCCCTCCTGACAAATTTGTCCATGAGCCTCTCTGTGAACTCTTGGTAGGAGGTGATACTACTGTGGCCCAACGTCACCAATCCATGATACCACCAGTCGTGTGCTTCACCCTCTAAGTGTAAGGTGGTCAAACTGATGGCCTCTCTCTCTGTCATTTGGTTGAGCTTGTAGTAGGTGTCAAGCTTCTGTACCCAATCTCTCGCGGTGCATTTGGACGATTCGTCGAAAGAAGGTATAGTGAGTTTACCAAATTTTCGAATGAATTCAATGTTATACCCTTGTTGGTCCTGCGTTTGCGACCCTCCTCTTTGTGGCTCTCTAGGGTGGTTCCTGAGTCTGAGCCCACAATACTCAATCAGGGTCATATCATGATAGAAGTCACGGCCCAATGTTGCATACTCTCTTCGATACTCTGCAATCCCCTCTACATGAGTCGACGGTCTCTGTGCTATCGGTGTCTGTGCTGCTACCTGGGGTGCCCTCTGGAAAGTGGGAAACAATGGACGTGGAATCCTACTCACAGGCGTGTATGTTCGAGTGGGTGACTTGGGTCTACTGCCTGCTCCTGAGTTCCCCTATGCTGCATGTGGGGCTTGTGTGCCATGGATGTCTGCCATAACCAATCTATCAGCTACCTGCGCCAAGGACCGTGACATGGTCCACTGACTAGCTAGCATATCACTGATAACCTCCATCAAGGTTGCATCTGGATCCATGGGGACCTTACCACTGCCCTATGGTTGCTCATATCTGTCACCTAGCCTCCTCTCTGCTTCGCGCTCGACCTCACGCTCTGCTCTTCTCTCTGCTTCTCTGTGCGCCTCTTCCTCTTCCTCTTAATTGGGAGGAAAAGGAGGAAAGTTAGGCCTAGACTTTCTTTCCTTGCACCTGCTGTAAGTGACATATTCGTCACCTATGTGCTCACAACCATCTGGTTCTTTTGATCTACTCATTGTCTTTAGTCATAGGCTGGAAGGACTAAAGCTTTGATACCACTGAAATATCCCTGATCTCGTTGATCAAGATATTTGATATTGATCTAATGTTTTGTCTTGCAGATCTGATACACTGGGGGTTTCTGGATGTGTTTCAGTTGTGTGTTTGAGATCTTTACGTTATTGCATGTGCATGTTGGTTAGTGCATGTGCATGTTGGTTATTTCATGTGCATATTGGTTATTGCATGTGCATGTTGTGTATTTAAGGTTTAAACAACATATAAAGGATGCATGCAGAAGTAAAGAACATCAACTGCCCAATAACATGTATTATGCGACTCAAGCATGGAAATACAATAACACACTAGAAATATAGAGTATAATCGTCAGCTAGATCTCATGGATCACCACTGGAATATAATCAAATAGCATAAAAATACCAGTGATCAAAAGATGAACTCAGATCTGATGCATTCACGGATAAATCGATAGAAATATGTGATGCCGGAGAAATACGGTAACCGCTACTAGCTGGAAAATTCGTCCAGAAGGATAGACCTCCAGAATTTGCCGGAAACTACTACAATAGAAGCGCCCTGGTCTCTAGATTGGAATGGATGAGTGTCGGATGTGAGATCCGGCCTCTGAGGTACTGGATCTGGACCCCTGGGGGGTTTGTGCACCTCCCGGGACACTATATGTTCCCCAAATGATTCCACGAACAAAATATGTCGGAAAATAGCTCAAAACGATCATCTCGCCAAATGTGGAACTGGGTCGGAATGGTTTCCTTGAATCTGTCCTGATGCTCCGTCTGCGACCCGAAATGTACTGTCAGATGAGTTGCGCCCTAAATGACTGGATGAGGCGATCTGCAATATTCCACCGTCAGAATCTCATGATAGATGGATCAATAGAAGCGCGTTAGTTGGATCTCAACTGGGTCGGGAGGAAACTGCAATCTGAACTCGGACCTCGTGCAGCTCTCCAAACCCTCAAACTGACTTGCGCCCTCATTGGTTGAGTTGCGCACTCTGCAATGGATACTCCTGAAAAGTACGGTTAAATACTTGGATGGTATCTCTGATGGTCTAGTGTGTGTCTCTCAACACTGAAACCGATCAATGGTGGTGGTTTCCTCCAGAAATCCACAAAACAATAAGGTTGACTCTCTTCCTCCTCTGGGAACTCTCAACATCAAATCAAAACAATGCATAATGAAGAATTAGGTCAAATTCCTCCCTTTATATCATTCCCAACCTATTTCACCATTGGCCTCACTTAAGCTAGGCGCTTTTCCTCCTAAGGTGAACAATTAATTAATTAAGTCCCCCTTTAGCACCTTTTCAGTCTAATTCTTCGTTGACTTAGGCTTAAGTGACTTTTCCAAAGTATTTTGGATTAATTCATCGTTTAGCCATCAATTCACTCTTATTTCTCCATCTTGTTCCCTGTTTGTGCCTGACTATAGTCTACGAGAACACATAGACTACTAAGTCACTCCCTCCTATCCTGTTATAGGGAACGTGACATCACACCATCATTTCCCATGCAGTCCTATACCATCGTACTAGTAGTCATTTGTACCACCCTTTTCCACTGAGGCGTTTGTCATTGTATCACTCATTGTCCACTGCACCGCCTTCCACTGTGGTACACCATCGGTACTAGTCGCACACTAAAATTACCCATTATATTGTTTTCTGCCACCACACACCATTTGTACCAGCCACACACTAAAATTACCTCAATGTAGGTCAATAAATGTGTTGTACATACCAAATTGCCAGATTGTGCTTTTAATTGCTGACCGTACAATTCGTATGATTAACAATTTCATCCTTGATTTTCTAATTCATAATTTGTACACCTTTGGATAATAAATTAGAACATCGGTGTAGTTCAGATTTTCAATAGTCAATTGTTGTTCTGAAATTTTAAGGGGTCTAAGATCGTACAACAACTAATAACAGTCAAAATTTTAAGTGACAAACCATTATATACTCCAACTGTCAATAATACCACAATCATTTTGTGGATATACCATGGATACATCTTCCGTAGAAATAACCATCATTCTTAATGAATTAAAGAATGAACTCATTGATTGTATCCATGAATCAATAAATAAAGTATTTGGAAAATACAACTATGACAAAGATAAGGAACATGTTGAACTAGAACCAACTCATGAAAAAGATAATCACCAGGAGATTGAGAAAAATCAAGATGAATACATCCCCAACAAAGAGGGTAAAAACGAAGAGACCAAAGCAAAGGATAAAATTTATGACTTGGATTTCAAATCCTATCTAAATTATAGAACCAATGGAAAAACCAAGTATGAAAATGGTGAGTCTCTTTGGAAACTAAAGGAAAAGGATCTTGATGAAATGCCAACGAATAACGTTGATGACAACAGAAGGAAGCACAAGTCAAATAATGAAAAATCATGTTGTAAGAGGGGATCTGTTAGCATTCCTTATTCATCATCGTTTGATTTCGATCAAGGCACTTTTTTTATTGCTATTGGATGCTCTATTGTCAAACATAGAGTTGAGGATGGGGAAATTGCAAGAAATAAAAAACGTATATATTTGGACTATCACAGGTGACATGTGAAGTAAATATGAATCAAAAAATTAGGAAATATCTTTGCTCATGAACAAGACCCTAAATTTCAAAAATCCAAGCAAGAAGAAGAACAAAAAGACGTGGAAGAACCTCAAGAATGTCACTAGGTGAAAGAACAAAAGGACAAGGGAGAACCATATGCACCAATCTCCCCAGTAAGGGATATGGTCCTTAAAGTTCATAAGACAATCATTAACCCTTGAGCTATATTATATCATCCTAGAGGTTCAGATCAATTACCCGAAGGAGACAGTCCATCTCAACAACTTGGTCGTGATGGATTGTTAATAATAACTCGAATGCTACTAGTGGGAGACTCACGAGATTTAGGTATAACCAGAAGGGATGGCTCAATAGAAAAGGATATTTAGGAAAATTCAGGCGTTATTGCTCAAGTACACATTTGTGTTGAGGATATAGCATGTGCATGTGCTTTAGCACATATCAAGGTGCTTGAGATACGAGGAGACCTTGCAAAAATTTATGAAGCTACGATGGAGCATCGTCATCAATAAGCTCAAATAAAGTCATTGGGGAGAAGAATCTTCACTCTAGAACCGTTAAAGAATACCTCGTTCAATGGCATAACCTTCCAAAGACATAAAACTTCACCAACAAAATCAGCCATTACCCTTGCTTTGAGGACAAATTATCCTCTAAAGGGGAAGATAATGTTATATACATAGAGTCCAAGCTAATAATACATAAACAAAGCTAATAAATAATAAAATCAAAATACAATAAAGATAATAACAAATAATAATAATAATAATAATAATAATATAGGCTAAATAATACATATGGCTAAAAATGACTATTCATTAAGAGACACCTTAGGCTGTATTCACAGTCAAGGCCTTTTGAAATGTAAATTACCATTCATCGAATCATTATTTTATCAATCAATTTTAATATACATATGTTATCTCAACATTGTCCAAACATATTATAAGCATTAACATTTAATTGTTCCATTTCCCAAAACAATAGCTCTTGGCTAGGGAACCTCCTTCTTCTTGAGCTTCTTTGTTCCCCATTTCGTTAGACTAGTGCTTTCCAATTATTTTTCACTTTTTAATTCTTTTAGGTTCCTTTCCTCTCTTTTAGGTATTCAATGGGATGTGCTTTCGTCTTCCCCTTATCAATTTTATATATTGTATTCAATACAGTCCCATAGGACAATTTTGGCTTTTAGTGGACATTGATATCTAAATTAAATTAGGGTTGATAGGTCTCGAAGGGATCCTCTTTGATATTGGAGGAAACATAGAAAGCGATTTTGCCTAGGTTTTACATATTGCCACAAATAATGAAGTCGAGGCATTGGCAATATTCCAAGGATTGCTCATATTAAAAGATTTTAGAGTTCGGCAAGGAACAATGATTAGAGACCCCTCCATCATCACTAGGTTCCTCTTCAATCTCTCCACTCCTCATTGGATTGCAACACTCGCTTGAAAGAATTTAAAATTTATCTCAACAATTTGATACCAATTCTTATATTTAAGATTGGAGGGTTCACAACGAAGATGTTGATTTCCTAGCTAATGTTGGATATATATTTGACTATTTATTCTAAGAACAAAAGGGGGGTTTCCATCCCTATGCCCCTCCCATGATTTATGTTCCCATTAATGTGATTGTGAGGGTGGCGGTTGAGTGTTTTTCATTGCATGAGTGAAAGGATGGGGTGTTAGAGCCACCTCCATCACTCCCATTCCCATACAATAACCCACCGATGTTGAGAATTAAATGAAAGGAGGTGTGGAGATTTGTGTCTTAGCGTGGGATATTTATGGATTTATGGGCTTTGTTTTTTCTCTATCAATTTCTTGGAATTCTTTCATCCTAGTTATAGACTACTTACATTGTGAGAGGACTTGAAGGGATTCTCTCCTCCACTCCAAAGTGAGGAGTGTCAGAGTAGAGGCACAATCCGTGAGAGGTGTGGGGCTTTGGATTAGAGAAGAAGTCAATAACGACACAATAAAAAATAAGAGATGCATGATGTGTGAAATGGCAGACCCTAAGAGGCAAACGAGGAATCGTCGGTGTGGAATTATCGAGGTACAACACGAGGTGACTGAATCGACATTGTAATGGAGTAAATGACATGAAATGTGGGAGGAAAATATTATTTTGGAGGTGCAAGAAAGGGGTAAACATGGGGTTTAGATTTGAGCTCAAATCCAAGTTTTGAAGGAGATGGAAATAGGCATAAGAAATTACATGCAAGCTCAAGAGACTCGGTTATTAGCATTGAAAGCACAAGTGGCCTCAATTTATGCCAGGTTCAATGACATTGTTAGTGTTCTACATATGATGTCAGAGGGTTTCTAACTCATTCCCCCTTTTGTTTTCACTCTTGAGGGGTCTCTCAGGTTCAACCGCATGATGGTTAAGGAAGAAAATAAATTGAAATAAGGAACTACAACAAAGCGACTTGCAGATCATTTGAGTATGGAGCAGAACAAGGTCAATTCAAATGATGAAATCTAGGTATAAGAGGGGGTCCCCCATGGGCCAACCTTTTAGCATTTCTTTCGTGTTTTTAACATGTTCTGCAATTTTTTGTTAATAATGAGACAATTTGTTTGGCAATTCAGTTTCCATGTTAATGCTTTGACAACTTGGTTCAATATTCTAGAGGGTTTTTAGAGTTCAACGTTGGAACTTGGATGCAAGCTTTGACCTTCCTTTTCTTTGCGTGTGTTACAAAGTCAACTAGTTAGGCCACAACCCTTTTTCTAATATAGAAGTACCCATTATTGTAAAAAAAATTCTAAATTAAATTATATTTACTTACTATGTTTTTAGGTTAACTCAAAAAATGATTTTGTCTACTTTTTAACCCATTATGTTTTTAATAAAAATAAAAATAATGTTCCACCTTAATCTAATAATTATTTTTTTAATTTTAACTATATAAATTAATTTAAAGTAAATCCAAACCCTTAAAGCAAAATACCCATCAATCTAATAATTTTTTTTTTAATTTTAACTATATAAATTAATTTAAAGTAAATCCAAACCCTTAAAGCAAAATACCCATCAATTTAGAGAAACAAGTTTTGACAAATTTCTCTATCAAAATTGAAGAAAACTACATACTATAAAAGTATTAAATTTATTTACTTATTATTAAAATTAAACTTTTATAGAAACCACTTTTAACAAATTACTCTATCAAAATTATATAACACAAAAGTATTAATTTTATTTACTTATTATTAGGGACTATAGCGATCGATAATTCATTGACTTCATATTAATATGTCTTTTAACTATAAATTTTCGCATCATCTGTATTGTTCGAAGTATAGAATTAAAAAATTATTTTTTATATAATAAAAAAAATCTTATATGGGCCATTCTTCCGACACCAAACAAAGTGTAACCTGGAGACAATGAGTCTGCCCTCGAGAAATGCTTGAACCATTCCTTACCCTGGGCCATTCCTCCGACACTAAACAAAGTGTAACCTGGAGGGAATGAGTCTGCCCTAAGGAATGATTGTCCTGGACTATTCCCCACCCTAGTCCATTCCTCCGACACCAAATAAGGTGTAACCTGGAGCGAATGAGTCTGCCCTCGAGGAATAACTGTCCCTAATTGTTGAGCCTGAACTACTCCCCACCCTGGGCCAGTCCTTCGACACCAAACAAGGTGTAGCTTGGAGAGAATGAGTCTGCCCTCGAGGAGTAACTGTCCAGACCATTCCCCACCCTGGGCCATTCCTCCGACACTAAACAAGTGTAACCTGGGAAGAATGAGTCTGCCCTCGAGGAATGTTTGTCCTGCATCAACCTCCAAATGGATGATTCTTCGAAACTGCTCACAACTGTGAACTTCGAAAGAATGACTGCCCGGCGAGGCAGACCATTCTACTTGATCACTACTCAGAGTGACTGCTAAGAAGAATGACCGTCCTAGACCACTCCCCATAAATGGGAAGTCGTTGTCTATGATACATCAATAATCAGTCTGCCTCCCATGTTAACTACAATGGGAAGCCACTATCTCTCAGAAATCTCAATCCACTTTCCGAACAGGAAAGCATCTGTCCAATCTGGACTCTTACAAAAATAAATAACATTTCAATTCTCCCTCCTAACTGGAGAGTTATTTTAATCACAGAAATAAACATTTTTGTGTACCTTCTCTATCCTGGAGAGTCCTCCCTTTTAGCTAAGGGAGTTATTTCCACAATCCCCATCTTCTCTCGGAAATATGCAAACTTGATTCTGGAAAGAGGCTTTATCAGGATATCTGTTGTCTGCTCATCAGTGGGGATATACTCGAGCTTTACCTCTCCTTCCTGGACTTTATCTCGGATAAAGTAGTATATGATCTCAATGTGCTTCGACCTTTCATGAAACACTGGATGCTCGGATAATCTTATACAACTCTGATTATCACAACATATAGTGGTTGATTATGGAGTCTGATCAAATAAATCGGATATTAACTTCCTTAGCCATACTGCTTCTGTGCATGCTTCACAAGCTGCCATATACTCTGCTTCTGTTGTACTAAGTGCGACAGACTTCTGCTTCCTGCTACTCCAAGATATCATAGTGGAGCCCAAGCTGAAACACATACC
>ML778975.1:391565-408729 GCA_009831015.1 Picea engelmannii
TAACCATTGACGATACCCTCGTCACCCAACCACAGGCCTTAAGCCACCCTCCGAGCACCTTGACCTTGATCGAGAAGAGAATTTTGGCTGCAATCTATAGCCAAGAGAGGCTAAATGCACCAAGCAAAAGAATAGAAACTAAATTGAACAGATGATCCCTCCCAGAGGCTAGCACACCACTCTCCCAGCTTTCCCAGAAAACCTGCGCACCAAACTATTGTTGCCTGCAACTGCCTGCGCAGATATTGCTCTCACTGCAACTGCTGAGATGACAAATAATGAAACTGGCGCCCTATATTTATAGTGGACTGGCCAGTCTAACTGGGCCGACTTCTCCTTTTGGGCATCAATAAATTCAATATAAATATATTTGTTCAACCAACAACCTGTCTAGGGTTTCCTTCAATTCTTTGCTTCCTTCCGGAGGATTCTAATCTCGTCATAGGTCACAATAAAGGTTCATACCTCCCGAAGCTACCATAATATTAACACCCTCCCCATTTCTATTTTCCGACTTTCTATAATCCCTTTTTTCCCCTCTTCTATACTTAACTGAATTCCCCTTTGTTTTTCTCCTCTACTTTCGCTTTTTGGTTGGTTTGCTTAGTCGTCTTTCCAAAAATGTCTAGGTGCACGGGTTGGCAGACTCACGAGTTCACATTTATACTCATGCTTCTATATCACGACTCCGATCGACGGTTTCCTCATTCCATACTTAGCCATTTTTTCGATCGTGGGTTCCCGGGTTGGCGGTTTCAAGATTGCGCCTCTAGCTTTGGAGGTTCTGCGATATAGAGATTGGTCGTCGTACCCCCCCATCATGACCTATTCCTTGTTACACATTTTTGCAGTAAAAAAATCCAAGGCATACAATATGACTGTCGGGTCCTCACGTTTCCCGAGTATCCCTTGACACCCTATTTTGTATTTCATCTCCTTCGACCCTGTATGTGACATTCAGAATAATTATGGACAATATACAATGCATATGCTTATTTAGTCCTTCCGATGTTCATCTACACATGCTTGCATCAGAAAAAGTTGGACTAGTGACATGGCCATGAGCAGTCAATCATCGCAAACATCAACAGACCGACAAGGCCAAAGGTAAAGATTCATATATTGTGTTCCTCATATGTTTACCAAACAAATATCTTGAGCTGTTTATTCATCTATGCCATGATAAATATGTTGATGTCATATGCAACACATACTTTGCAGTTCACAAGAAGTATCAATGAGCGCAAGTGAGACACCGACCATAGCACAAGTTCTGCAGACTAAGAGGTTTGGTTGCATAAGTCTGGCTCCATACTTCATCCAAGTTGTGCGTCTACTTGTACATTTATGCCAGGAAAAAATAAAACAAAAAAATAATGCAGACTACCATTCACATTACTTTTCCTGTTCAAAAAATGTCACCAGGTTTAAACTTATAACACCCAAAATACTATCAATAAAGAGCTTGAACAACCACTGAATTGGACAAGTGTTCGTCGCGGAGATAATGGTCGTCTATAACACCTACTTGGACAAAGCAAACAAAACTAGATCCATTATGTGTGCTGACATAACAGGCAACGAAGCCCTAATGACAGTCACACTGACTATCCCACACAACTTGTCCAAAAACATGCAGAAAATATATTGCCAGGTAATGGGATATCCATTACAAATTTTAATATATTGCCCAAAACAGTATATGACCATGGTGATTGTGATCGGATTATATCGTTCAACGAAACAAGTATTGTGGAAAAAATTCCCGTGATTTGTTCCGAATATTGTTTCGTCCCGGACACAACAATCAACCAACTTGCACAGAGCAATGACACTTACCCAATCAGAACCACTGGTGCAGTTGTCACACTCACGAGAAGACTTGGCTCGCAACACATTCTCCATATAAAAGATGGAGAGTCAGACAACGACAAGGCAATGGTACCGTTCTCGATATCCAATTTTGTCCTTTACTTTCACATGTCCATGTATGTCGGTTATGTTACACAACTATTGCACTCTTCCATGTTGCAGCTGCAATTGTTCGACACCTATTCAAATTTGTTTTCCTCAATGGAACAACAATTGCATAAAGGACAATTTCCCCTTACGCTCTTCAAAAAGGAAACAAAGAGAATAGATGTTAAAGAAAGGATCTTTCGCACAACCCAAGCAACATTTGTAACATAATTGCTAGCATACATAGTACAAAATCTCAAGAAACTAACTAGCTCGACAACTGTTGTGCGTATACATCTACAATTTCATCCTCACTTTGCTCATACAAATTGCCTTCACCAATTTTCTGCAGTTTTTGTTGTTGTTGTGCAGTTGTATATTATATTGTTCAATATATTAATTGTTATGCTCACATGCTCAGGTCGAGGCTGTTTTCGTTGTAGCGAATGCGTACTCGACCCCTTTCGAGCATGTATGTGCCAAATGCAACTCTCTTGCTTCTGCCTCTACTTTCATAAATAATGGTACAATTGATTGTCTACGATGCAGTAAAAAATGGCCTTACATATATAGACATTGCCTCAATGTTGCCATCCGAACCGTGGGCAACACAATTGTACATTGTACAATTAGACAACCTATGTTACAAGATGTGCTTCTTGGGTTAGCAGAATTGCCATATGAAGTATACCTACAGAAAAATGCAAATAGAGTCTACATGTTGCGCAACTTTCGGGTACATAGCAAATTTACCTTAAATGAGGACAATGCAATACTGCATATCGGCTAGAAAAAAAAAAAAAAATTCATATCAAGTGTTGGCAGGAAACAAAAAAATATCATGTGTATCTATAATTTTTCTTCAATACCCAAATGAATGTTCGTGGGACTCAAGTTCTTCGGAGTTTACATCTATGGCTGTAAAATTTTCTTTCCAAAGATTTTGTCTCCTTTGTGCACTTGAAAAAACAAGGAGAAAGTAACTACAAATAAAATCGTTGTTGTTGTTATTTTGATGTTTTTTTGCATCTCCCAGTAAGAAATTTTCATATTTGTTGGGGTGTCCAAATGAAAAAAAATGATGGCTAGCTGTAGATTTGTTGGAGGAGTCTGCACTTTTTTGGGTGCCCAAATTGGAAAAAAAAATTCCAACTATATAGCCATGGCAAGATTTCTGCATTTTTTGGGTACCTAAAAAAAAAAAAAAAGATGACCTCCAACTATACTTTTATGGTTGGATATCTGCATTTTCTCGGTGCCCTAATTGAAAAAAAGGGCTCAACATGGGTTGAAGCATGAGTTTGAGATCTTCAACACTCCCTATAAGGATTGGGGAGTTCATGCATTGGAATTCATAGAGGTAAATGCATTTATTGTTGATGTACAAGCGCATAAGATTGTTCAATCGAGAAATGGGAAGCATGAGGACAAACCTCATACAAAGTAACCAATTGTGAATAAATTAGGTCCATCCTTTGAACCGTCGAAATGGCTTGCTCCTTTGAGCGGAACTATCAAGCATTTCCAATAATATTGGAAATTTGGCATTGTTAAAACTGGTAGTGATAGAACATGGCACTATCGGAAGAAAATGTCCATAGTGATCTTGCTTCATGGTAAAATAGTAATCGGCAAGTTTCTTGTTCCCCATTTGGGGGTTTGGTTATAGTTGGGATAGAATGTCGAATCTCCATTGGTTTTGTGTCGTCTTGTGTTTGGCATACTTTTTTTCATATCTCATGGGCTCGATTATTTTCTCATGGGAACATATACCACATGTAAGAGAAAACCAATGCCACATGTTTTTTTTTTATATCAAATTGTTTGATGCATAGGTCGATGCGTACTGCTCTATGGGCCCCTGTGGGATATCACTTGGCACCTTCTATGTTCATGTGTTGCCTTGTGCCTCGACTTTCAATACATTTGGTGTTTACTTGGGTCTTGGTTGTATGCTTCGTTCTGGAAAATTAATGATACATTCAGGATCTTGGCGGGTTTTCTACGATCTTAAAGAATATATAGGACCTGCTTTGCCTTTTAATATAAGCTCTCTGACACAAATGTAGTATGTGGCTCGTTTTAGCACTTTTACTTGATCGATGAACTTAGCAAAATTGATCTTCAGGAATATTTTGAAATAAAAGGATATATACTATGTGAAGTCCAATGGAACTATCATATCAACCACAGAAAATTAAAATTATAATTCGTCTTAAAATTCAAATTCGTCGTTGTTATACTTACGGTGAAGTTGACAGTACAATAATTTTACTTAAACATCCCAAAATTGATTTTCTTGTTTCTTTTCGATGCTTCTCTTATGCAAACACATCCTGGAAACTATAAGCATGGCTTGCTTTATCTATTCCTTGATTGAAGAGTTTTTTCACGTATTTAATGCACTTCATAGTTATTGTTAAGACCATTAACGTGGCTTTCTTACACCAATTCTTGCTTCCGAAAATTGCCATCCCCTTTCTTTTTTCCCTCTGCTTTCCCTTTCTGGTTACTTAGTCGTTTTTCGGAAAATATCTAGGTGTGCGGGTTGGCGGATTCACGTGTTCATATTTCCACTGATACTTTTATATCACAAGTTCGATTGTTTGCTTCCTCGTTTCATATTCAACAACATTTTTGGATCGCGGGTTCCCGGGTAGGCGGGCTCAACATTGCGTTTCCATTGTTACGTCACATGCAAACAACACCCGAAATTCCTCGATCTACAAATTGACAACCAAATTCCCCTTTCTTTTTCTCGTTTACTTACCCTTTCTGGTTACTTAGTCATTTTTTCGAATGTCTCATGCTTTTATATACAACACTCTAAGTTCCGCAATATACAAATTGACTGTCGAAGTCCTTCATTGTCCCATGTTCCATGTTACACATTTTGCAATCAAAAGTTGGGATACATACAATTTGACCATCCGCCCCTCATGTCTCCTGAGTAAAACTTGTGGCCTTGTTTTCAAGCCCATCAATATGCCCTGTTCCGAGTATGTCTCATGCTTTTATATCACGAGTTTGACCAACTGCTTACCCATTGCATACTTGGCCACTATTTTCATCGTCGGTTCCTGGCCAGGCTTGCTCAACATTGTGCTTTCGTTGTTCCGCGACCTATAAACAACACCCTAAATTCCGCGATATACAAATTGACCGTTGAAATCCGTCATTGTGCCATGTTCCGTGTTACACATTTTACAGTCAAAAGGTCGGAGACATACAATTTGACCATCGACCCCTCATGTCTCCCGAGTATAACTTGTGACCCTATTTTGAAGCATGACTGACCTCTTTCCATACTAGGTTGTTTTTTTGGAATCTCTTTCGCAGGTTGGCGTGTCGACGAAATGTGCAATGCTTAATCGCTCTTCGTCATCCCCGCCACCTTCACAGTTCTTTCTAGATATGAAATTATTAAGCTTTAATGTTAATAGCTCATCGTGTAGGAACTGTTAAGATTGTGATTAATGTTCGGAAGGTTGGAGTAGATTTGTCATTAATACGAATTAAACCAAGATTTGCGGAGGGTTGTGTTATCATTTCCAAGTGTTCATTTCAAGCATCATGCAATCTCTTTCGCGTGTCGTCCGATTTGGGGCTTCATGAAATCTGTAATCCTTAATCACTCTTCATCGTCATCGCCACCTTCGCACTTTTTTATAAATATGCAATTGGTAAGCTTTAATGGTAACAACTCATTACGCATGAACAATGGAGATTGTCATTGATCAACGAAAGGCTCAAGGAGATCTGCCATTGATACACATTAAACCAAGATTTGCGGAGGGTTATATTATCCCTTCCGGATGTTCATTTCAAACATCATCTGGAGCAAACGAACATTCTCATTAACTTATGGAAGCAGATCGACAACAATTCTGTCCATTTCCCTCATCTCCCTTTGCCCAGGAGCAAAAAAGGAGATGGTCCGTTGGTGCATTGAGAGATATATTTCAAGCCAAAGAATTCCAAGGCAACCCTGCCTGCTCAGACAACCTGCCCGCCTACGTTGATGGCTGGCGTAGAGGTTGATGCGGTCGATTTCAAGTCAGAAGAAGATGATCTGATGGATTGTGATACGACGATGGATGATGGCAATGCAGACGTTGTTCCCACTCTTGCGCCCAAATTGAAATCAACCATAATGGGGGGCACTTCTCTACTCGGCGATGGCGGCTCTGACAAGAACAAAGGAAGGGGTTTCAGAAAAGAAATCGACGTTGAATGCATTAGCCACTTTGGAGCTCGAGAGTAGGAATTCAGAGGTCCAAATTAGTCCATTCTGGGCGGAAGTCTTTCACTGTAAGGAAATCGTCTCTTGATGCTCCCAAAGATATATTTCAAGCCAAATAATTATTCAATTGTAGGACCACTCTCCTATTCTCTGGATATACAATTAACATCTTTGGGGATGAGGACCAGAACTCCCACTGGTGCAAGGCATATTCCTACTACTCATATCCTTCCGCCCAGAATGGACTAATTTGGGCCTCTGGAATTGCTCGTGCAGCATGTGTCCTTGAAGTCTTTGCCGGTAAGGAGGGGGTCTTTTGGTACCCTCCTACCCAAAACGAATTAATTTGACCTCTCGAACTGCTCGTGCAGGCTGTGTCCCTGAACTCTTCTATTGTGAGGACGTGGTCTCTTGGTGTGTCCTCACTTTCAGTTTCGGGCTCTTCCGCTTGCCCTACAACGTTTTTGTATTCTTCCTCACGAGAATCTTCTGAGAATTATCAATTTTACCGTGAGGATGGGTTCTTATGTCCTCCAGCGTTTGAAAAAAATTGGTTTGGTTTCTTGTTAGGGTGGGTTGTTGGAACGATGCTGCGGGATGTCGTGCTCTTGGCAGTGGCGACCGCGGATTGGAAACTATTCCCATCGAAGCCTTTTCCCTGTTATTTGTACAATTCGGTGGTGCCTTGCAATGTCTCCAGGTCGCTAGCATCAAGAGCAGGAGTGTTGTTCACCTACTTCAAGCCAAAGAATTATTCCACTGCAGAATCACTTTCTTGTTTCTTTGTTGCCTCAAGTCTTCCGCAAGATCTTGAGATTGCGACAACGAACATTGACCTTCCGAGCAGAAGACTGCAAGGACTTCCTAAAAAAAAGCATGGCAATCAGTTTTGTATGCATGTTGAAGAGCATCTCGATGACTCCTGCATGTTGTCCCACTAGAGGAACAACACATAATTGTGTGCATTTTTATTTTTATTTTAGATCCTGTACCTGTTTTTATGAGAATTATGTTCAATGTTTCGATGCAAAGAACTCAGTCCAATTTCTATGCATAGATATACATTGCCCAATATTTTTTTTTATGGATTTACTATTAAAAAATTTGCCTTGGAATCTTGGTTGTTGCTTCTTTGTTGAATTTAACACCTCTTCTCGTTAGCATGGATCGATAGTGTCGTGGTTCTTGAATATTGTATTGGTTCAAGTAATTTGATCTAATATGGAGCATTGAACAATTATATGACAATGCATTGTGTCGATCCCATCAGGCTTCTATGGAAACAAAAATGAATTTCAGACAGTTTCAAACCAACATTCAATTCTATTTGTAATGCAGATCGAACATACCAACACTAATTCACGATGTGACAGTCGCCCCCCCCCGCCCCTCGAGAAATTTTGTTTTCATCTGAACCTTGTTGAGAAAACGATTTCTTATTTCCCTTTTGCTTCCTTGATTCCTTTACTCCAAAATGAAACATTTTATTAGTTGTCCATCCCCTCGCCTCTATTTGAGCACTTTTTACTTTATTAATGAAATTACCAAATTTCTTCTTCGCGAATAAAAAAACTGATCTATGGTGGTTGTAGTCAAATGGGACTATGAAATCAATCACAATATTAAAATTCAAAATCGTCATTGTTGTTTCTAGACATGCAATTACTAAGATTTAATGCTAACAACCCATCATGCAAGAAGTTTAATACTTAAGATAATATTTCAAAGTCATCGAAGAATGTATCAAGAACACAATTACTCCCACAAGTTGCAATAAAAACAAATCTTCAACAAAGCATTTGCTCACACCCTTTTTAATGGTACAAGCACAATAAAAAACGAGTAAGTGGATAAAGTATTGGACTAGAAAATGATGGTTTTGCAACAATGGGGCTTGTTTGAGACCAATTCCCGCTTACAAAAATTGCCCTCTGCTTTTCTATTTTCCTAGTCTTTTATCCCCTTCTTTTACCTCTTCTATACTTAACCAAATTCCCCTTTCTTTTTTCCCTATACTTTCTCTTTCTGGTTACTTAGTCGTTTTTTTCCGAAAATGTCTTGTTGCGCGGGTTGGTGGATTCACGGGTTCACATTTTTATTCATGCTTTTATATCGCGATTCCTACCGAGCGCTTCCCCTTTCCATACCTAGCCACTTTTTCGATCGCGGGTTCCCGCCCAAGTGGTATCTAAATTACACTTCCATTGTTCCGTGACCTGCAAACAACACTCTGGCTTCTGTGATATACAAATTCACTTCCAGACTCCCACATCATCCCCTCTTCCATGTTACACATTTTGCGCTCAAAAGTTCTAATACATACAATTTGACCGTTGGGGCCTCACGTCTCCTCGGGAACCCTTGTCACCCTATTTTGAAGCCCGTCCGACTGCTTTACACACTTGGCCATTTATTGGAATCTTTTTCGCGGATCGTCGGGTTGGCAGGTTCAGGAAATTTCCAATTCCTAGTCATTGTTTCTTGTGCCAACCACCTTGAGACTTCTTTCCAAGTATATGCAATAAGTATACAGCTTCTCGAAAAACACACAGAAAATATCTTGCCAGGAAATGGGATATCTATTACATATTTGAATATATTAGCCCTTCTTTTCCCTCTTCTATACTTAACCAAATTCTCGTTTCTTTTTCCCCTCTACTTTCTCTTTCTGGTTACTTAGTCGTTTTTCCGAAAATGTCTAACTGCTAGGGTTGTCAGACTCATGGATTCACATTTGCACTCGTGCTTTTATATCGCGACTTCGACTGACCGCGTCCCCATTCCATACCTAACCACTTTTTCGATCGCAGATTCCCGGGCAAACGGGCTCTAGATTGCACTTCCATTGCTCCTTGACTTGCAAACAACACATGGACTTCCGCGATATACAAATTTACTGTCGGACTCCCACATCATACCCTCTTCCGTGTTACACAGTTTGCACTCAAAAGTTTTGAGACTTGCAATTTGACCTTCGGGTCCTCACGTCTCCTGGGGAACTATTGTCACCTCATTTTGAAGCATGTGCGTCCACTTTCCATACTTGGCCATTTCTTGGAATCTCTTTCGCGGATCGTCGGGTTGGCGGGTTAATGAAATATCCAATTCCTAATCGTTGTTTCCTGTGGCTGCCACCTTCGCACTTATTTCCAAGTATGCAATAACCGAGGTTTAATGCTAACAACTCACCATGCCTCCAGGAGACAGTCATACTAATTGTCCCTACACAACTTGTCTAGAAACATGCAGAAAATATCATGCCAGGTAATGGGATATCTATTACAAATATCAATATATTAGCGAAAACGATTCCCACCGAATGTTTCCCTATTCCATACTTACCGACTTTTTCGCTTGCGGGTTCCCGGACAGGTGGGCTGCACTTCCATTGTTTCTTGAGCTACAAACAACACCCCGTCTTCCGCGATATACAAGTTGATTCCGGACTCCCACATCATTCCCTCTTTCGTGTTGCACATTTTGCACTCAAAAGTACCGATACATACAATTTGACCGTTGGGGCGTCACGTCTCCTTGGGAACCCTTGTCACCCTATTTTGAAGCCCGTCCGACCGCTTTCCACATTGGCCATTTCTTGGAATCTCTTTCGCGGATCGTCGGGTTGGCGGGTTCAGAAAATTTCCAATTCCTAGTCGTTGTTTCATGTGCCCGCCACCTTCACACTTCTTTCCAAGTATATGCAATAAGTATACAACTTATCCAAAAACATGCAGAAAAGATCTTGCCATGAAATGAGATATCTATTACAGATTTGAATATGTTAGCCCTTCTTTCCCCTCTTCTGTACTTAACCAAATTCCTATTTCTTTTTCCCCTTCTACTTTCTCTTTCTGGTTACTTAGTCATTTTTCCGAAAATGTCTGACTGCGCAGGTTGGCAGACTCATGGGTTCAAATTTGCACTCATGCTTTTATATCGCGACTTCGACCGATTGCTTCTCCATTCCATACCTAGCCATTTTTTCGATCACGTATACCCGGGCAGCCGAGCTCTAAATTGCACTTCGATTGTTCCATGACCTGCAAACAACACCCTGACTTCCGTGATATACAAATTTACTACCGGACTCCCACATCATACCCTCTTCCATGTTACACAGTTTGCACTCAAAAGTTTTGAGACCTGTAATTTGACCGTCGGGTCCTCACGTCTCCTGGGGAACTATTTTCACCCCATTTTGAAGCCCTTCCGTCCGCTTTCCATACTTGGCCATTTCTTCGAATCTCTTTCACGGATCGTCGGGTTCACAAAAAATCCAATTCCTAATCGTTGTTTCCTGTGCCTGCCACCTTCGCACTTCTTTCCAAGTATGCAATAACTGATGTTTAATGCTAACAACTCACCATGTGATACAGGTGGATATTGCTGGCCACCCACCTTTTTCGACTGGCTCAAAATAGTTTTCTGGCAATTTTGACAATTTACTGTTTTTAGCAGTTTTTAACTTCCAGGGTAATTTTGAGGGCCCAAATGATTTTTTTTTGAGATCGATGTTCTCAATGATCTACTAGGGTGTGACTGAGGCCCCGAAATGAATCTCCTCGACGATACCTTTCCAATGGACTATCATACGCCTAAAACGGAGATCACATGCAAAAGTTACGACCCAGGGAAGTTGATGTACTAACTTACCCAAACGAGGCCCGCATGACTTTTGGCGCTTCATCTCCCGGGGTTAAGTTTTTGGATTCTAGGGTTTTGCCATTCTTTTTTATTGTAAAAAGGCCTTCAGAACCTCATTGTAATCATCTTCTTGCAAATGAGCGCAGACGTCACATCTCTTTTCAGAGATAAGCCTCCACCATTCCAACAAGCTTGTTTCCGCTGCATTTTACAGTTTCAACTTATTTCATTATTGAATAGAAAACCAATTTTACTATATCTCTATTATTTTGTGTTAAGCACCTGTTAAGAATCTGCATTCACTTCGTTCTACTCATAAAATCCGGATCCGTGGTATCTGAGCGGTCTGCTCCTTGTCGTCTTAATGCATGTCCCCAACGAGGTCAGAGTACAAAGAGTTGGGTCTTGAGCTTGTTTCTCTTGAGAACAAAAGCTATCGCACGCCCAAGCGACCTCTCATGGCAAGAGAAAATAAAGATGACGGGACAGGATATCCTTTCAAACTGTTGATTGAGGAATCCCTCACGCAACAGAGGAACAAGATGATGGATAGTTTCGCGCAAATCCTTTGGCGGCTACCAACAGGCGACGCATCCTCTTCGAGCGGAGGCACCACCCCCTTCAAGGTACAAATAAACTTTGATATTCCTATATTTGAAGGTCAGATAGACGCATATGCTTTAGACAAGTGGTTGAATCTGCTAGAAGGGTATTTTTCTGTCCATAACTTCTCGAATAGAGAAAATATTACTTTTGTGCTCCTCAAAGCCGTCTCCCATGTCAAAGATTGGTGGGAAACGTTCTGTGAGAAAAAGGAAACAGAGGAACCCTCATTATTTACAGTCACAACCACCTGGGATTCCTTCAGGGATGCTATTAAGGAACAATACTATCCTGTCGGAAGTTATGACGACTTATATACCAAATGGACCACGCTGCGGCAAGAAAGAGAACAAGCAGTGCCAGATTTCACAAATATCTTCCATACCTTGCGCACCAAGTTGGGTATCAAAGATTCAAAGTGACATCTGGTGCTCAAGTATCGCGGTGCTCTGCATAGATACATCCAAGCCGAAATGAAATTTCTAGACATCTCATCCTTGGGCGTGACCTACCGATATGCCGTCAAAATCGAGTAGAAGCTCAAACAAAAGACGCAACAATTTGGGCCTGGGAACCCCTCACAACAAAAGCCAGGAAAGGGCGGCCCCAACCCACAGAACAAAGGACAAAGCAAGGATGGACAGTATCAGGACAACCGGTCCAAGTCGAAAGCAAGGATGGACAGTATCAGGACAACCAGTCCAAGTCGAAAGCAAAGAAACACACTGGAAAGACAAAGAAAGATACCAGAAAGTGGTGCGACTTCCATAAGAGCCCTTGGCATAACAATGTTGATTTTCGCTCAAAGAAGTCGTTGGTGGTCGAAGTGAAAGCCTCTGAATCAGATGTGGATTCTACTCTGAGCCAGAACCAGAAAGGGGAAGACGGATCATTGACGCTGAACCCAGTGCGACCGTTGCTACCACCAAGCTCCAGCCTAGTGAACCAGACAAGCCAGAAGAAGGAGAGTGCCTCTTCCATTCATAGATGTGGGTAAAAGGCACCCCGCCGCACTTCATCGTTAATAGCGGTAGCCAGAAGAACCTCATCTCTGTAGAGGTCGTCAAGTGGCTGGCCCTGCCCACAATGCCTCACCGACAACCCTACACCATTGGATGGCTCCGCCAAAGAAGCGATCTCTGCATCAGCCAACAATGTTGACTGTCATACGACATCAAGACCTTCAAAGATGAGGTATTGTGTGAAGTTGCTCCTCTCGAAGTCCGTGATGTTCTTTTGGGCCAATCTTATTTATGGAAACAAGAAATTGTCTCTAGGCCTCGTAGTTTTATTATTAATTTGAACAGGAAATTGTACAGGATACCTGAGGCAATCCCACCTAGTGTTATTTCCTTGATCTCTGCTAAGCAATGCAGGAAAGTCATCTCTAAGACGAGGAAGTTTGTCTTCTTCCTGATTCACTCTCAGAATAAGCGAAAGATCACAGCCATATCCAGGGTCTCTGTGACTAACCTCTCCTCACAGTAGAAGCAAGTAGATAAGGTCGTGGAAGAATACTCGAATATCTTCTCCTCACCTACCGGGGTACCTCTTCACTGCCAGGTCAAGCACCCCATCGATCTGACCCCGGGTGCACCGCTGCCCAATGGGCCAGTCTATCGTTGCTCTCTGTTAGAGAATGATAGATCAAGTGACAAATCCAAGAACTGCTCCACAAGGGGCACATCCTTCCCAGGTCATCACTTTGCAGGAGCCCAATCGTGCTGGTACAGAAGAAAGATGGAACCTGGCGACTCTGCATTGATTACCGGGCTCTGAATAAAATCACAGTCAGAAACAGGTACCTGATTCCCCGAATCGACGACCTCCTTGATCAACTCACCGAGGCTAAATACTTCAGTAAGATTGATCTGAAGTCTGGCTACCACCAGGTCTCGATAGAACAGACAGATGTATGGAAGACTGCCTTCAAGTCAAAGGAAGGCCTTTTTGAATGGTTGGTCATGCCCTTTGGTTTGACAAATGCTCCAGCCACTTTCATGAGGATGATGGATGATATCCTGCAACCATTCACCAATACTTTTGTAGTGGTGTATCTGGATGAGATTCTCATTTACAACAAGACTTGGGCTGAACACTTGCAGCATATTCAACGGGTTTTGCACACCCTACGGCAACACAAGCTATACACCAACTTGGAAAAATTCTCCTTTGGCATGGACAAGGTCCATTACCTGGGCTACATCATTGATCAACATGGTGTACATGTGGATCTAGCCAAGATCCAAGTCATCCGTGACTAGCCAGCCCCAACCACACTCACTGAGCTTCAGAGCTTCTTGGGCCTTGCCAATTTCTACCGCAGGTTTGTGTTGGGATTCTCCGATATTGCATGGGCTCTCAGCCAAATCACCAGGGGTGATGGTAAGGCGAAATTTGCGTGGGTCCGGTCCCAACAACAAGCATTCGATGATTTGAAGCATCACTTGTGCTCATCCCCAGTAGTTTCACTACCAGACCTGCAACATCCCTTTGAGATCGAGAAAAATGCTTCAGACAATGCTGTGGGCGTCGTTCTCACTCAGCACGGCCACCTCATGGCCTATCATAATGAGACATTATCCGATGTTGTCCGTAAGTACCCTAATTACGACAAAGAAATGTACTCCATTGTGAAAGCCTACCACCAATGGAGACATTACATTCTTTGGAAGGAGATAGTCATCCACACTGATCATAAGCGATTGCAGTTTATGCAGACACAAGGAAAATTGTAGAATTACCACCATCAAAAGTGGTCCACATACTTGGAACAATTCCACCTCAACATCAAGTATAAAACAAGAAGCACCAATCGCATCGTTGATTGCCTCAGCAGACCACCAGTCACGACACTCACCAAAGTGCTAGACTCTTGCGGCCATGAGACCTCTGGATGGCCCCAACTCTATGAGTCAGACCCAGACTTCGCCACCACCTACCAAATGTTGTGTGCAAACACAGTTGTCAATCATTTCTATCTTCAGGATGGGTTATTGTGTCGTTTGGGCCATATTTGTGTTCCATCAAGCGAGCGAACGAAGATGATCTGGGAAGCCCACTACAGTTGGATGGCATGACACTTCGGTATCGAAAAGACAGTGGCGATGCTATAGAAACATTTATACTGGCCGAAAATCCGACAGGAGGTCAACAAGTATATCAGGTCTAGCACTGCCTGCGTTATTGCCAAACCGACCACTAAGAAACAACGCCTGTACACCCCTCTTCCTACTCCTGACAGGCCATGGGAATCCATCTCAATGGACTACATGTCGAGCCTCCCGTTCACCAAGCGGAGAAATGACTGTGTTTTTGTGGTTGTTGACCGCTTTTCTAAGATGGCGATTTTGGTTGCCTACAAGAAGAGTATCAAAGCAAAGGCCACTGCCAAGCTCTTTTTTGAACGAGTTTGGGTACATTTTGGACTCCCACAAACCATTGTCTTAGATAGGGACAGTCGATTTCTCAACACATTCTGGTCGAGCCTCTGGTCACTGCTGGACACCAAGCTAACCAAATCCACGGCCTTCCACCCCCAAACAGATGGCCAAACTGAGGTCGTAAATCGAATGGTTGTGCATATCCTTTGCATGTATAATTCAAATCACCCTCACACATGGGATGAGAGCCTTCCCTATGTCCAACATAGCTACAACCGAGCCCTGCATAGCTCAACTGGCCACAACCCCTTTCAGGTGGGGTTGGGATTCCAACCATTGGGTCCCATAGATGTTGCACTTCCCCTTGTGGTCACCTCGACCGACTCATCTCATGTTCCAACTGAAGCTGAAAAAACCACTCGGTTCATTGAGCGGATCCAACACATCTGTCAATAGGTTCAGGAGATCCTACAGAAGTCCAATGACAAGTACAAACAATGCCATGATCAACATCGGGTGCCACATAAGTTTCAGGTGGGAGACAAAGTTTGGTTGCACTTGCAAAAAGAACGCCTTACAGGACCCCAACGGAAGCTTCGCCCACTCCGTTATGGGTCATACACCATCACCAAGGCCATGGGGGATAATGCTTTTGAGCTCAACATTCCTCCTTTCCTTGGCCTGCACCCAGTGTTCAATGTGGATCTCATTTGCCCTTATTTCCCACCATTATTGGACACCTCAGACGTAACAGAACAGTTGGCACCAACAGAGCTCAACCCCGACTGCATACAACATGCATCCAATGATCAGATTGTGGACACACAGATCAAGGGAAATTGACAACAAAGGATCCAGCTTTATCGAGTCGTCAAAGCAGGGCAACTCCTGCACCAAGGCAAGTGGTTCACCCGGGGCCAAATTCAGCAGAAATTTTCTCATCTGATGGGGGATCTCAACGCAATGGGGACCATTGCTTCCTAAGAAGGGAGGATTGATCCAAGTGGATATCGGTGGCCACCCACCTTTTCCAACTGGTTCAAAACAATTTTCTGACAATTTTGGCAATTTACTATTTTTAACAGTTTTTAACTTTTGGGGCAATTTTGAGGGCCTATATGAAGGTTTTTCGAGATGGAGGTTCTAAATGATAAGTTATAACATGATTGAGGCCCCAAAATGAATCTCCTCGACAATACCTTTCCAACGGGCTATCATACGCCTAAAACGGAGATCGTATGCAAAAGTTACGACCCCGAGAAGTTGATGTACTAACTTACCCAAACAGGGCCCGCCTGACTTTTGACGCTTCATCTCCTAGGGGTAGGTTTTTGGATGTCTAGGGTTTTTGGAATTCCTGTTTATTGTAAAAAGGCCTTCAGAGCCTCATTGTAATCATCTTCTTGCGAATGAGCGCAACCGTCACATCTCTTCTCAGAGATAAGCCGCCACCATTCCAGCAAGCTTGTTTCCGCTGCATTTTACGGTTTCAGCTTATTTCATTATTGAATAGAAAACCAATTTTACTGTATCTCTGTTATTTTGTGTTAAGCACCTGTTAATAATCTGTATTCATTTCATTCTGCTCATAAAATCTGGATCACCATGCCTTGAGGAGACAGTCATACTAACTGTCCCTACACAACTTGTCCAGAAACATGCAGAAAATATCTTGCCAGGTAATGGGATATCTATTACAAATATCAATATATTAGCAAAAACGAATCCCACCGACCGTTTCCCTATTCCATACTTATTGACTTTTTCTCTTGCGGGTACCCGGATAGGCGGGCTCAAGATTGCCCTTGCATTGTTCTGTGACCTGCAAACAACACTCAGAATTCCGCAATATACATGCATAAAAGATATTGTCAAGTAATGGGATATCTATTACAAATTTCAGCATATTAGCGAAAATGAGTCCAACCGACTGTTCCCTATTCCATACTTAGCCACTTTTTCGATTACGGGTTCCTGGACAGGCGGGCTAAAGATTTCCCTTCCATTGTTCCGCGACCTGTAAGCAACACCCAAAATTCCACAAATATACAAAGCGACCGCTGGACTGCCCCATCATGCCCTCTTCCGTTTTACGCCTTTTGTAGTCAAAATTTTCGAGACATACAATTTGACCGTCGGGCCCTCACCTCTCCTGAGAATCCCCTGTAACCCTATTTTGAAACCCGTCCGATCACTTTCATACTTGGCCATTCCTTACCTGCTCTTCCCCATCCCCATCACCTTCGCACTTGTTTATAAAAACACACACACACACACACACACACATATAAGACTCTTATATATATATATATATATATATATATATATATAT
>ML778975.1:408773-426624 GCA_009831015.1 Picea engelmannii
TCCTTATATATATATATATATATATATATATATATATATATATATATATATATATAAGGTCTTGTTTTTAAATATGCAATTATTAAGATTTAATACTAACAACTCATCATGTAGGAATCATATGGATTGTCATTGATGAGCGAAAGGCTTGAGGAGATCTCCCATTAATATGCATTAAACCAAGATTTGCGAAGGGTTATATTATCCCTTCTGAGTGTTGATTTCAAACATCATGGAATGTCGTTCACGCGTCATCGAGTTGGCGCGTTCACGAAACCTCCAATCCTTAATTGCTCTTCGTCGTACCCACCACCTTCACACTTCTAAGTATGTAATAAGTAAATTTTACTGCTAACAACTCATCATGCAACGCCCATAGAGATTGTCATTAATGAGTGAAAGGCTCGAGGAGATATCTCGTTCACACTCATTGAACCAACATTTGCAAAGGGTTATATTATCCCCTCCAACTGTTCATTTCAAGCATCATCTGGAGCAAACAGACGTTCTCATAAACTTATGGCACTGGCTCGACAACAGTTCCGTGGAGATACAATGAACATCTTCAGGCGCGAGGACCAGAACTTCCAGTGGTCCAAGGCATATTCTTACTGCTCATCCCCTTCTGCCCAGAACAAAATAATTTGGACCTCTGGAATTGCTCGTGCAGGTTGTGTCCCTGAAGTTTTTGAATGGAAGGAGCTGGTCTCTTGGTGCATCGATAAATATATTTCAGGCCAAAGAATTATTCCACTGCGGGACCACTCTCCTATTTCTTTGTCACCTCAAGTCTTCCGCTTGAACTATTTCCCACGTGGTTCTTTATATTTTGCATTTCACAGTCAAGCAACAAGCCATTTTTTATTGGGGGAAGCTAATTTCCCTTGAAATCCGTTCCCAATTGTCAAGCTTCAAAAAGGAGAAGAAATTTTATATGTCATCCTACTTGGTTTTCGTGATAGTGCATTGCCGTCCGTTTCCAAAACTGTCTTTATCCAAGAAGGTGAAGTGGGAATTCGACCCAGTAACCTTCTGGTACCAGGCCTTGTGGAGGCACAAGGCCTCACACTGTTTTTATGAGGTTTTTAATGACTTTGTCTCTGTTTTCAAAGTTTTATTATTAGGAAAGGATGCTCCCCGCATATCTGACCAGGCAACCAAGTTTTTGGACAGGAAGTGGGCACTTGAACAAATGGAGAATTGCAGTGTGATAAGGATTTTTGGCTCCAAGGAAAAACCTGCTCTCCTTCCATGTCACATTACAGACATAATGTTTGTTACAGAAATAACAAGGCAATACAACTATTGGTTGCATTTATTCCATGAGAAGAGAAAAAAACAGTTCATTCCTCTGCCTTGGAAAGTCAGGGACTTCGTGTTGAGGAACGCCAACAAAATTGACAAATTCACAGCCCATTTCAACAACTTGAACCTATGATATGTTGAAAGGCTAAGAGGGTTCAACCCTAATGGAATTTTTTTAGAACATTTACTTGTAGTTGGCCTCAACGATTCTTTTTTCCAGAGACACCTGAGTGAAAACAGAGACACTGACGACAACACTCCTGCTTCTACTGCCGATGACGTAGACACATTGCAAAGCACCACTAAATTGTACATGCAACATGGAAAAGGCCCTAATGAGAAGAGTGTTCAATCGCCGGATACCACTCCCAAAAGTGCGACATCCCGGAGCATCGCTCCAATGACCCACCCCAGTAAGAAAGCAACCCAGAATTCTTCAAATGGAGGAGGAGATAACAACCCATCCTCGCGCTAAAATTGATAGTTCTCACAAGCTTCCTGTGGAGAAGAAGAGAAAAAAAATTGTAGGGCAGGCGGAAGAGCCCGAAATTGAGAGTGAGAACATGGAACTTGAGACTGATCTAGATAACGTATTCTGCAACCTTGATTAACCCGGAGACGTGATCCAACATAGTCGGCCAATGGAAATAGCTGATATCAATTTTTTTTACGAAGATGAATCCTTCGTATTCCAGAGCACTGTTTTTTACAACGAGTCTAAAAATTTAATTATTGAAAAGAGAGAGATTAACCTTGGGAACATGCGACTGTCCCAAATCTCCTGACTTCATAGAGAAACCGAAGATGCTCTTGATGATTCCATTGGAGGCATTGAGGCCGAGAATGGCAGACTGAAGGACCGAGTCAAGGAATTGGAGGAAGCTTTGATTCCTATGCCATTGCTTGCCAGTCCTTTAACAATAGCCATGACTGCCACCCTCGCAACCAAGTTAAAAGGATCCTCCAACTTCCTCGCATCGTGTATAGGATATGTGGAGAAGAATATCAAGAAAATAATGGAACTGATTACTGAGGGTGTGGAAACATCACAAAGTATGGCTTCCCATGGAACGAGGGCACATACTTTGCACGAACATTTGTAGGCGGATTTAAAAAATGAAGAACATTTCTATTTAGACACGATCATCCCTTTTGGCACCCATGTCAACAACATGACAGAAACGAGAAGAAGACAAGAAGATCTCCCCTCCCAAAACCGGATCACCCAATTAAATGCATGCTGAAAAGAGAAAGTGAAGAACCTGCATCTCATTGTCTAATCATGTGAACAAGCCATATGAAAGAAAGAAAAATTATTCAGAAAGCTGGCTGAAATAGACTTAGCCGGAAGGACCAACGAGGTCCAAGACCCCAACTTAATCATCATCTCCTTGCCCTTAACTAAGCAAGCCTTTGATAAACAAGTTGATGTTTTTAAGGGGTTGTCTTTAGAAAAGTTTTACAACATCCTTGAATACGGTGAAGATGACATGGACAATTGGCTAGTCGACTATTCGGTACAAAATGAAGAAATTGATCAGGATCCGCGTAATCTTTATATCGATCTAAGGGAATTAGAAAACAAACTTTTCAACATAAAAATCCGGAATGAGATCAACGTGGCCCCCTTAAGAAGCTAGATTGAAGAATGTATCCAAAGGGCAATGGAGCAGGTCGCCGACGAAAGACAACAGACAGTTGACACGATTCCAGTAGCCGTCGACGACAGTAATAAAAAGGCATCAACAAACAAATAACAAAAAGGGTGATATGTACCATCACTGTAAGTCTATACTGATCACATCCTGCTTTGTTTATCAATTCGGTTATTCCACATTTTTAAATAGAAATGTCTAGCCAAAGACTGATACCTTCCAATTTCTTCTTTTCAGGTATTGCTCTCTACCGTCGCCCACTTATTCTTTCCACAGTCCTATTTCTCGTACATATTTTGCTTCTAGTCTGCGGGAGCCCCAATCCCAGTCTATATGACAAACACATTTAAATTTCCAGGAATATGTAACAAACAATATTATTTTTTGATATATTTCAAATAAAACTATTTCTATCTCCTTTTATATTTATGTGCTCAATTTTTTTTTATCTTCAACTATACTGAATGTCAAGAAACTGTGTTTATTTAATTTAAATGTAACTTTATACGTGTCTTCTGTGTTTTATCTTTTTCTCCTGCTATGCATATAACTTTATTTGTCCTGGCACATATAGAGACACACAAGCCAATGATCTATGAAAATTGTACTTAACTCTAATTAGTTGGAAGTTTACAAAAATCATTATGAATGAATTTCATAAATACATTGAAGAGATAAAACATGCAAGGTAGGAACACAAATTTTGAACATAGCAAAATTGATTATATAGTTTCAAAAACTAAATGGGGCTCTAGAGGCCATGTGTCATTTTCAGCATGGATACCCCCTGTGCTTCACGCTGTTTGCCACATCTTCGCTGTAGTTTCCATCTGCCTCCGCTACTTTTTCCCCATCCCTCTGCATTTATTCCCAATTCAACCCGATAAAAACTACACTACCATAAAACACTTGTTAACTTATATCATGAAGATGGATTTATTTACTTAATAACTTATACCATAAATAATATTATCAACAAAAATTTAATAATAAGCTATACACATGTAACATAGATATCATGACATGCATATACCACCAACCAATATAGGAATACAATCAGCCACTTCATCCCACAAAACTGGAAAACAACGTTGAATAATATTTATTTCACCATTGATCCCTAGGGAATTTGACACTCGTGTGGGCAATAGTTTTGTCACGATCGATTGTAAGTTTTCTACTCTAATGGCTGTGGTTATCTCTGCAGCTCGTCTCCTCCTTCCAATCCGCCATTCTCGTCTCCTGCTTTCTACCTGTCCTTCTGCTCCTTTTGCTGTTTCAGCTGCAAATACCAGTTCCGAGTCTGGACATGCTTTCCTTGCTCCTAAATTCATAACATCTTTCGATGTGACCACCTCAAACTCCGTGCCTGCATGCATATACAATGTTTGAATCGATGTTCATTGTTTATATCATTTGATTGCAGATTTTGCCCGCCTTGTTTTTATCTGTTGGATTAAGGGTCTCCTATTTTGATTTGTGAAGCAGCAAAAACAACATCATAGATTGAGAGCGTTTGCCACAATGGCCAGCCAAGCGAAAGAGATTCCTGCCAACAATCCAGGGCTTAATGACAAACCAGACGAAGCTACAAAAGGGTATTTTTTGCAGCAGACGGTAAGCAAACCCATGAAGTAATTCTTGTCTCTCGTAACTTCAGGAATCTCAAACTTTGGTATTTTCTACTTTCGATTTCTCCGATTATATGTTCCCTTGAATTCGTAAATCAGAGATGCTCTTTTTGGTTTCTGGATTTCAGATGCTCAGAGTCAAAGACCCAAAGGTCAGCTTGGATTTTTATTCGCGAGTCCTGGGTATGAAGTAAGTACTTGTAATGCCTTCCACATTTAATTTTCCCTGTCATTTTTCTTGACCTTTTTTCTATGCTATTCAGGCAAACTGGGTTTGTATTGCTGGCTACCTAGAAGCTTTGTTTGCCCATTTAATGACCAGTTTAGTTCCCTTGAAGCCACCAGATGACCTCCTATAGAAATAGAAATGAAAATTAAAATTGAAAATTTATCAATGTCCATGAAATGGCCAAAATAGGTCAATGGATACAACATGAAGGAACAGATAAAAAGGGACTGCATAACACATCTCTCAGCAAAGAGAACAGTAATCTAAATAAGTAAGAGTAAAGCAGATAGCTCCCCAACAAAGAAGGGCAGCTAATTGCTATCATCCTCTGCACCTGTCAATAGAGGTGTCAACACCAAAAGCCTGTCGAATAATGTCCTCGGGTGAGCGGTCTGGGCTAATGGGGCCCTGGCCCCTGCCCTTGCGGGGTAATCCTCGTAGGCCTCAACCTTCCTGCTGGTAATCGAGAAAAATGTCAAAGAAGAAGCAGAGACAGTCCTAGCATCCATGATGCAGAGAAGATCCACTCCTCTTGGCTGTTCTTTCTCCAAATAGTTTTATTCGGTGCCTGCCAACACCCTGCACAAATGATCAGACACAGGGTTACTCTGTCTCACTCTCTGTAGACAGTTTTCTGAGTTTTGTCAAAGAATCAGTAGGTATATCAGCAAAAAAAATCAAAACTACAAATAGACCAAGACTACGGAAAAATCAGAGCAGAAATTTACTGAAGAAGGGCCCAAAAATCAGCAAACCACCATTCAATCATATATCAAAGAATCTCCTCCTCTAGTTTACACCCATCTACCTCTTCCGGAAAAATCCACAGGTTCCTAAAATCATTCGGGCAAAAGAAAACTACTCATTTTAAAAATGCCAAAAAACATAGGATTCCAATCTCTCCCCTAAAATACTCAATGATAAAGCCAAAAAAACATGGGATTCTAATCTGTTCCCTAAATTCTACATTTTTTTTCAGTTTTTAGGCCTGCCATGTGGCCTAGAAAGCATGCACATACATCATTCTCCCCTTGTTCGGAAATATTACGAACCATTTGGTTCAGAGTCATCAGGGGCTGTTGTATTTAATCAACTTGGTTGCAGTGATCCAAGTGTTATTTGATTCTGGTAGTTCCTTCCATTTAACCAAATATGTTTTGTATTTTGATCTGCCACTCCTAGTCTGCACAAAAAATGTGTGACTCTGCAAAAATGAGACCCATTAGTATGTTTATGTGAAAATCTTGCTTGGGAATTTATAAATTTCAAACCCTGATTGTTTGTGGATAAAAAAATTCCCTTTGCATAAGGTAATGATAGCAATGCTTCAATGTCTGGACTCTGAACAATAGCATGTGACTCTTTATCATATACACTGTATTTTAGTATCATTCAATTTTTCAATATAGTAGGTGACTTGGCTTGCCTTCTTGGCTCAACGCTCCTGTGATAGCCACAATTGAAGCATCACACTCAACTGTAAAGAGCTTTTTAAAGTATGATGAGGTGTGAGGATTGGTGCCTTTGTCACGTTCTTAAGTTGTTCAAAGCTCCTTTTAGCAGATTTAGTCCAAGTAAATCCCTTCTTTTTTGTGCAATCTGTCAATGGAGTACATATGCCACTGAAATTTTTAATAAATCTTTTATAGAACTCTACTAACGCATGAAAACTCCTTCCTTCCAACATGCTTTGGGGAGTAGGCCATTCAAGTATGGCTCTAACGTTTTTCGGGTCCATGCTCACTCCATCTGCTTGCCAAGAAACACAAGCTTATCTCTACAAAAGTTACTCTTCTCAAGATTTACAATTAGCCTTTCAACACTAAACATTGTTTTTAGATGTTCTAGATGCTCTTCCATCTTTCTATTGAAAATCAAAATATCATCAAAATAAACTGTAACAGATTTATGATGTATTGTCTAAAATTCTCTAAATACGTGGTTCATGGTCTGTATGAAAGTGGTGGGGGCATTAGACAACCTGAATGGCATCACCAACCATTCATATAAGCCATCCATTGTTTCAAAACATATCTTCTACTCGACAGTATTTCCTCCCCAAATTGGATTTTGATCTTGTTGAGGGCTCTAGAGTGCATGTACATTTTCCATTTACCTCCTTTTTTAGGTGAGAGTAGAGCTAGTGTAGCACAAGGTTTGTGGACCCTTTCTCCAACGACTCAACAATTACTAATTCGTTTTCTCATTTCCTCATTCTCTTGAGTAGCCAATCTGTGAGCAACTTGATTAGGAAGCGTAGATCCAGGTACTAGATCAATGTGATGCATGATACCTTGCGAGGGAGATAAGCCCACTGGCAGTTCTGTTGGAGTTAAATCTGAACACTCCACAATAATTTCTGCATCTGTTTTGGGAGATTGTGCCTTTCTGGTTTTCTTTTTATCTTGGATACAACACATAAGAAACCTCTCCCTTAGTACCTTGAAAGAATTCTTTCCAATCCATCATAAAGAGAGGCAAAGCTGATATTTCAGATATTCCTTCCTGTTTCAATGGCTTCAAAATGTCTTTTTCCATCATGTTGCACCTCACCATGATGGATTACATTTCTATCATATTGCGACGGTCTTCCCAATAACAATTGACATGCATCCATAGGTACTATGTCACATAGGACCTTGATGACCAAATATTAAAAGTGACAAGGGAAGACTTATCCACAAGCACACTATGATTTATTTTCAACCATGGAATATTGTAATGGTTTGATTTTGGAAGACAAGCAAGATGTGATTTCTGTACCATTTCTATACTCACCAAATTGTCGGTAGAACCTCCATCTATGATCACCTTACGCACTTTGTATTTACACTTGCATTTCGGAAGACACTCGTCCTCCAATCAGCTTCTGGGGTCTCTTTGTTTCCCAATATTCTCTATTATTTATGGCATATGCAGCATTAAGTTTTCTCCAGTTTCTGCTTCAATTTCTCGTGTTTCAGGCTCTTCTTGGGCTACTATTGCCCTACTTGAAACTTTAGGGTTTCTAGGGCAGTATTGGGCTTTATGAGCTTCATTACATGAAGCATCTTCATTGTTTCCTGTCCCTTAGTACCTTTAAAGAGTTCTTTCCAATCCATCATAAAGAGAGACAAAGTTGATATTTCAGATATTCCTTCCTCTTTAAATGGCTTTAAAATGTCTTTTTCCATCATGTTGCAAGTCACCACAATGGATTACATTTCTATCATATTGCCATGGTCTCCCCGATAATAAATGACATGCTCACATAGGACCTTAATGACCAAATATTAAAAGCAACAAGGGAAGACTTATCCACAAGCACACTATGATACATTTTCAACCATGAAATATTGTAAGGGTTTGATTTTGGAATTACAAGCAAGATATGATTTTTGTACCATTTCTGTACTTACCAAATTGTTGTTAGAATCTCCATTTATGATCACCTTACACACTTTGTATTTACCCTTGCATCTTGGAAGACACTCCTCCTCCAATGAGCTTTTGGGGTCTCGTTGTTTCCCAATATTATTGTTCTTTGCTGCATAGTTTTCTGTGATTTTTGCTTCAATTTCTTGTGTTTGAAGCTCTTCTTGGGCTACCATTGCCCTAATTGCAACTTTGGGGTTGGAGGGCAGTCTTGGGCTTTATAAGCTTCATTACATATGAAGCATCACAATGGCTTCTTGTAGCCAAATTCGTTTTCTTCCTCTACCTTTGAAGCATTCTCTTCTTTTGAAGTCTGGTCTCACCTCCTTCCTTTCCTCAAGCTCGTCACTCTTGATAGATATCGAGGAACTTCCCTTCTCTCATCTAAAGTTTGTGGTTCCGCCCCCTTTGCCTCCCTCATCTAGAGTTTGTGGTTCCGCTCCCTTTGCCTCCCTCAAGCTTTGTCACATACTTACACAAGGGTGTTTAACTCTCTTTGGGTTTATTTCAATCATCATTGTTAGTTTCATCATCCCCTTCCACTTCTTCCAATGTAGTAGGGGGTTCCGTTGAAGATACAACCAGGGTTTTGAGCGTCCATGAGGAGACCTCCGTCCAGTAGCAACACCTCGTCCTGAGCAGAGATGAACTAAGTCTTTGCTCTCCTGTCGAATAACACATCCCATCGAGTTCGAGTAGCCTTCGCGAATTATAGTCGGGGGTTCCGCAATACAGTTGGGGGTTCCGTCGAAGATACAGTCGGGGTTTTGATCTCCCACGAGGAGACCCGTTGTGTAGTAGAGAAGTAACAAAGACCCGAAAATTGTGAGCTAGCAGAGACTCGTAACAGAGAGATGGATACAGTTGGGGGTTTTGCAAAATTCCGTTGAGCAGGGCAGAGACTCGTCGAGGCTAAATCCGTCGAGCAATTCATCAACGACCAAGCAGGGGAATGAACAGGTAAGCCTTGGCGAGCGAGTCATCTAGCAAGAGCCACCAACACTAGATGTCTCAAGGCCATTCACCCGACCAACCTCTTGTAATGATCCCAATCCAATTCATTCGACCCTCCCCTCTACAGCCGACCCAGACACACAGGATCCTGGAGAAGGTAGCAACGACATGAATCAGGGTCTAATTATGAGACTTGAGTGTCTGGAATCATCAAACATGGCAGTACAAACAAAGGTCAGAAAACACACCTACAGGGTCGTAAGAATTGAGGAGGATAATCTTTCATTAAAGAGGCAACTAGATGACAACAAGGAACACGACCTACACGACCCCCTTGAAGAGAGCTTACACGCAGAGATTATTGATATTAAAAACAAATAAGAGGAGATCAGGTGTAGCAGACCGCCTTCAAACATGAAACAAAAACACACATTAACTCATGGGCACAGGTCGTTAGAGGCAGGGATAAAGTTCCTTCCCTCCCTTTAGCAACAGTTGAGGAGGGGTGCAAGCTAAACTCATGGAAGAACGAACTAGGCGGGCACGGGAACTGAATCTCAAAGTGAGAGGGCTTCCTCTACCTCTTCCCTCCTTAGACCCCATGGTGATTGGAACATCATTTCTTAGGGATCATCTAGACCTCCAGGACGTGGCTCTTGATAGAGCTTGGTTGGGGTCTGACACCACTCTCTTTTTCGGTTCAAGTCTCCAGCTGATAGACTTTGGGCCCTCAGAGGTAAGAGAAAACTGTTTTCCCTTCACAGTAAGATCTTCCTGGACGAATATCTCACCAGATCACAGGTTGCGGAGCTCAAACTCTCCAGGGAGCAGGTTACAACAGCATGCCAGGTAGGGAAATGGGTAGTCATCAGGAACCTCAGAGCAGTCATTCGGGACTCCTTCCCACTCGGGTGGGTACCACGTTCTGGGGCTTCCAAATGACGGGCCCGCTGGGAGAGACGACAGGGTGTAGGCATTTCCATCAGCGGTTGGAACGACAATGAGTCTTCCTGGTCATTGCTGGGCCTACTGTATAACACTCTCGGGTCATAGACATACTATTCATTACCGAGACGCACGAGAGCCCTGTTCGACCTCTCCCAAACATTACATGATACCATCAGTTCTCAACATGTAGACAGGAGACGCAAAATTTGGGTGGCATCAAAGGTTCAGGTGGAGTTGCTTGCTTTGATAGAGATTCACTCCGTAGCATGATTTCTTTGGTCGCCAGGTATGAGTTTGCTTGATTTATGTGGGTTTGGGTTTGTGGTGTTCCCCCCCTCCCAAGGGACATCTTCATTGCCGTCTATTACTTCCCTCCAGTGTCCTCATCATATGCCATTCGTAATGGGCCTGACGGGTACCTCTTTATAGACTTATATGCTGACATCACCCAGTACATGGCGATCAAAGAGGTGGTTCTCTTAGGTGATTTCAACTCCCACACTAGAGTCCTCTAGATTCCTCTCCACGACTGGACAAATGACATGCTCTGCATCGAGGAGATCGATCCAGAATCAGTGGGGCTTCACTGGACGTCTGATGATGCATTGGGGCCTCTCACAGCTTATGGGCGACACCTTTTACACTTAGGGAATCTCAGGAGCTGTTGATTCTAAAGAGGCTCCTAGGTTTCCCAAATTCTTGCTTCTTTGCATGTTGGCCCCATGGAGGAGGTGCGAGTGTTGTGGATTACATCCTATCTAGCCCTAACTTACTCCCCTTTATTCATCACTTCTCTATTTCGCCCATCCCCCTCGCGGACCATGCTCTTCTTTCCTTCTCTCTGCGAGCTGACACCCCCCCTCCCCCCACATCCCCTACCCATGGCCCACCTTGCAGTTTCTTTCGCTTCGACGAGGGGGACCTAGACGCCTTTTCTACCCACCTTCGACAGATGCTCCCCTCCGAGATTCAGTTCTCCTTACTTGATGCCTCTACCAAATATGACTACCTCTCATCCACCATTTGGGATGCAGCCCTCAAATCCTACCCGCACTCCACCCAGTCCACTTCTACCTCTCCAAAACACAAATCTTGCCCTATGAACCGATGGTACGACGAGGACTATAAGGCTCTCCACCGCCAGCTTCAACATGCATTCACCCATGCTCACCCCTCCTATGTCGGCCTCAAAGTTTCATATTGTCGTCTCCTCCGCCGCAAGAAATGCCTCTTTATCTCTTAGAGGAGATATGATTTATCCATTTCCCTTACTTACTCACCCAAAAATTTCTGGCGCACCATCCTACCCTGTTGCTCTCCCCTCCCATCCGACCTTGACCCCGACTCCATGTCTTCCCACATATCCACTCTCTAT
The DNA here is from genome assembly GCA_009831015.1 of Picea engelmannii. Classification (NCBI taxonomy): domain Eukaryota; kingdom Viridiplantae; phylum Streptophyta; class Pinopsida; order Pinales; family Pinaceae; genus Picea; species Picea engelmannii. The sequence goes on from ML778975.1 coordinate 420,285, forward strand.
GATATTCCTAGATAGGCCCAGATTCAGGTTACTTCTCCACCCTCCTCATGCTACTTGTTTTCAGATAGGGACATCATAGAGGCCGCTTGGGTGATGAACAACAACAAAGCAACATATGAGGAAGGATTTCAGGCAAAGTTCTTTAAGCATGGTTTTGATTTCTTACTTGGATGATCTCTTTAACCAAGTGGTTCATACAGGTTTTTCTTCAGCTTGGTCGCATCACATCATTCACTTGATACAAGAATCGAGCCCCAGCTTGGATCCCAACAGTTACAAGACGATCATGGTGGGCCATACATTCTCTAAGCTCTATGCTACAACTCTCCATAGGAAGCTCTCTAGTGAGTTTGAGTGTAGACACCTCAGAGCTAACGGACAGGCAGGATTCCGAGCCGCTCATCAGACCATTGACCACATCAACACCCTTCGGGCCATCATTGAGGAGGCACGACATCGGTCTTCGAAAGTCTACTGCTGCTTTGTAGATCTTCAGAAGGCTTTCGACTTTGCCCCAAGAGAAGCCCTGTTCTAGAGGCTTAGAGACATTAACATCTCTCATACCTTATCGACTTCCATCATGCACCTCTATGAGTCGGTCCTTGGTTGTCTCCACACAGCTCACGGGACGTCAGATTTCATCAGGAGTACCATCAGAGTTAAACAGGGCTGCCTCCTGTCCCCTACCTTGTTCGGGATCTATATTGATGAGCTAGAAGCCTTTCTACACGAGCATATCCAGGACGGTGGCGGGTGTCTCCTCCACCAGGTTATGATATCCATCTTGTTTTTTGCCGATGACGTGGTCCTCCTTGCCTCATCTCTAGCAGGATTACAAAGACAATTGGATGCCCTAGGTCTCTTCTGTGACCTTCGGCAGTTGATGATCAACCTAGGTAAAACCAAGGTTATGATCTTCAACGGGTCGAAGAAGTCCATAAACCTTCATTTCTTCTTCAGAGGGGAGGAGATCGAGATCACCAACGCCTACACATATTTGGGAGTACAGTTTTTAGGACCCCGTTTTAGTTTGCGACTGATCCTCCAACCTCTTATGGGTCTTTAGCCCTTCTCGAGAGACAATGTTTCCGCCACCATTTTCAGGACATCTCATCCAAGATGTCTCTTATGGACTCCCTTCTTCGACCCACTGTTCTATATGGCTCAAAGATTTGGGGGCCTTCCTTACTAGAGTCTGATTGGGCCTCAGTTGAGAGAGTCCAAAGCCTTCTCTTCCAACGCATCATTAGATGCAAGCAAATAGTCCCTCATCACGTCATCCTAACAGAGTTTGGGGCTCGACCCTTCCAACTTGAGACAATGTTTGGACTGGTCTCTTTCTTATATCGCATTCCGGGCTTAGCCGACTCAGTGACGGGGCAAGACTGATGCCCGTACTTGGCTTACTGCTCTTCTGAGACTATTGCCCTCTCTAGCCCATTAGGCCGAACTCGAGGTTGGTTTGCAGGGGTCTTAGATCTTTTTTAGGGTTAGTGGGCATTCAGATTGATCACCTCCCTTCATTTCGGTATTCCTTGGATGCACCTGGCCATCTCCTACCGACTAGGCAGGTGTTGAACAAGATCATCAGAGACAACATTTATAGGTAGTTTATCCAGATCACTTGGGTTAACCCCCCTGACGGGTTATGTCCAAAGATGGCCTTTTACGCTGAGCATTTCTTGGAGCTTAGGGATGGGCTCATCGTTCGACCACACTATACATTCTGACACTGGGTACATGCTCTTTGCATAATCACATTCCTTTAGGCTAATTCAAAGTCGACTCTCATAGACTTCATGTCGAGACAGACCACCAGATCAACCGACTAGATAGGATCCTTTAGCTATGCCAGTTACAATAGGTCGAGATTGAGGAGCACTTCATCTTTCAGTGCCCCATTTATTATGAGATCAGGGGGCGGTTTCGTTGCTTATTTAGGGGGCTCAGACCCTCATAGGCTTCTTTAGGTATCCAGATTAACGATGTTTAGCCTTATACATACATGAGGCCCTTAGGCTCCAAGCCCATACTCTTAATCCTCCTACAAGACTGGACCCCATTTGGTGGATCACCTCCTCCTTCTCGGTGCTACCCTCAGGAAGGGGCACTAAGAGACAGATCGACACCAGCGTAGCCACAGACTCTAGATCAGTTTGGACCCATGGGACTTTCCCTCGTCCCACGAGATTTCAACGACATGGCCAGACCAAATCCCCTCCGAGGAGACGAAAGAGATCCCCCAGACCTCGTCGGTGCACTACCTCTACCAGTCAGTAGCGCAACAGACGATCTAGGCACCCCACCAGTTCCCCCTCGGGACACCCGACTATACTCAACTTTCTTCATTCGGCCTCGGATGGTAGGAGAGATGGATCCATTCCATGACAGATCTATTTCCTTTCTTCTATTTCCCCTTGCCCTTAGATCTTCTCCTATGATGCACCCCATAATCCGAGCAGGTACCTAAGCTCAGGGATGAGGGTTTTTCATGCCTTGGGGTAGTTCTCACTTTCTACTAGTCCACCTTATTGTACTTTACTTTCTTCCTATCGCCTCTTATAGGAGACCTTTTGGTACTCCCGCATTGTATTGCTTTTGTGGTCACTGGTCATTAGTTGGACATTAATAAAATTCTCTTCTCTTCTCTTCTCTTATCTTATCTAAAGATAGCATTCTTGCCCCTTCTACTCGTTATTTTTCCCTTACATCGAGATAATTTCTCCTTAGCCTTAAAACATACTGGTATGCTCAATCTGCTGAATATAACTTTACCAAGGCTAGCTCGTCTTGTAGCTGAAACCGTAGCCCATTAAGATATCTATGTTGAAAATGGTGTAAACTTCACTTTTGGCCATGACTGACCTTATATTGTAGTCATTATTATATTTCTAGGTTTGGCTAAGGAAGACCTTGTACATGTTGGCTTATAACCCCTGTTGGGGAAAGCACCCTACCTCTTGAGTTGTGTTGTGTATATTCATTTGTAATTGGTTATCATGTGATTCTTTTTCATTTTTAATAAAGTGATTTTCCTAAGTGCACCCATCAGACTTTAGTGTCATGCTCTCTTGTGCTTGGGTTTATTTCTTTCTCTAATGCATTTGTTCTTGGGGTTCACTCTCTCTTTAGAGTCCCGCTCTTCGTCTGATTTCTCTTCAAGTGTTGCACTCCTCTTGGCTTATTTCTCTTCAAGTGGCATCACTTAAGGCTTCTTTGTGATTGTGGAAGTAGGACTTTTTGGACCATCTTTTTTCTAGGGTTTCTTAGGGTTTTTCTTACATTTAAACCTCCCTTCTGTATAAATTTCATGTATTGGGCAATAAATGCAATTTCGGAAATTTCACCTCTTTCCTAGAGGTTTCCCGGATTTTAACCCTGGGAATTTTCAGCCTTAGGGCTGTTATAAAATATGATAAAACAGCAGCAACAACAGACAATATTTCACCTCCTAACAACCCCAATAAACAAGGCAATTCGGGAGAATAGATACCAAACGTGTGCCAACAGGTTTTAGCCCTCTAGGGGCAATCTTATCATGCATTGTTAGAAATGGGTAAAGAAAACAAGAATCTACCTTTTTCAAAATTCTGTGGACAAAATCAGCATAAACCCATTCAACTTATACAGATCTAAACTTCAAAATTCTAAGCATGCATGAACCAAAAATTAGATCTGAACAAGTACAACAAATAGATCTAATGCTTAAATAATTTTGGGTGAGCAAAACACTCAGATCAGAATCAGAAATTAATTCTGATCATATACAGCAGATAACAAATTCTGAGTATGCTAGAGTGTTAGCTCTGAAAAATAAAATCTAAACACAAACAGTAATATAGATCTGAAACATAGACAATTTCTGAGTGATCAAGATGTTAAGATCTGAACTAGAAATTACTTATAATCATAAACTGAAGTTAGATCCAAATTATAAACAGTAGGTATACAAACTGAACATGCATAGTAGATGGATCCGGGATAAATAAACAAATCTGAGCATGAGCAGATTATAGATCTGAACTGTAAGTAACTTACCTCTTGATAATCTTACCTCTGTAAGAAGAAGAGGAGCATAGCACACCTGAAAGATAATAAGCCACTAGAATATGCTCAGATAAGTCTTATGTGTCATGGATCTGCCTCAAGGGTCAGATCTCTGTCAAGAGAAGTATTGGACTGTCAAACCACCATGAAACCCTCACACCCAAAAACCCCAAACCCTCACACAAAAAATAATCAGCCAGAAGGAGGGACAGCTGCCTGTACTACAGGTTCAGCGACCCCTCTAAGGTGCCGTGGCCTTCCAGATCCCAGGTCTGTTCTAAGTAAGAGGACAGCAGGCTTCTAGGAAGGTATTGCTGGTAGTAGAAGAAGGCTGGCTGGTCACAGACAATGAGGGCAGCAACAACATCACTTTCAGTAGAAGATATGGCACCTTCAACACTCACACAGCAGCAACTAACTCATGCAAGGACACTGCCACACAAACAAGAGAGGCCGCTGGCTATCACAAAGGGGGCCACTGGCTGTCACAAGGGGGCCGCTGACTTTCACAAGCGGGCCGCAGATCAAAGGAGAGCAATCCGCCACTTCTACGAGGAGGAAGGAATGAATGAGTGAGAGTGAAGGGGGAAGGGGTTCTTATTTATACCTTTAGGCAAGGGTTAGGGGTAAAAGAAATATAATTAAAAATAATCCATTTAATTAATATAAATATTAATTAAATATATTTATAATTAACATTAATTAAATATTTCTTATATTAACCCCTAAAACAAAATACAAACCCCCAAACAAGCTCAAGCTCAAAAACCAAGGGTGGTGGGTTTAGGAGAGGTTTTCACCTGTCCATATACTTCTCAAGGTGACCAGTCAACTTTATCATCACTGCATATAGGATACATCCCTCATGTGGTCATGGCCGCCTTCAAAGAGGGTCACACACCAACAACTACCTGATCAAGGACCAGGTTGCCCCAGAACATATCTGGGGTCTTATCCACCAAGGTACAAAACCAAGGATCAACCCATGCCTCAGACATAGGTACCCTGGAACACGTCCAGGGGCTCTAGACATATCTAGGGACTTAACTGCTTGGTCCCAGACCAAGAACCCCAGTCATATACTGGGGGCCCTTTCAAGGGTCTTTACTGCTTGGTCCCAGACCAAGAACCCTAGTTATCTACTGGGGGCCCTTACAAGGGTCTTTACTGCTTGGTCCCAGACCAAGAACCCCAGTTATCTACTGGGGGCCCTTACAAGGGTCCTTTGCCATGGCTCTGACTGTTTGGTCCAAGACCAAGAACCCCATGAGTGCACTGGGGGCCCTAGATCTCAACTAGGGTCTTTGCCATCCTCTCGGAGAATGGCTCTTGCAGCTGGTTTAAATCCAACACTCCCTCTCAACAAGAGAGGCATTCTCAGCTACACCAAACTTGTCACGAAAGTATACAAGCTTTGTCAGGGACAGTGGCTTGGTCAAAATATCTGTCGTCTGTTCTGCCGTCGAAACATACTGAATGCTGAGAACGTTCTTCTGCACCATGTCTTGGACATAATGATATCTCATCTCAATGTGTTTCGATCTGTCGTGAAACACTGGATTCTCGGTGAGCTTTATACAACTCTGATTGTCACAGTGGATGACCGTGGGTTCTAGCTCTGTACTGAACAAGTCTGAGAGTAGCTTCCTAAGCCACACTGCTTCTCTGCTGGCAACACTTGCAGCAATGTATTCTGCTTCTGCAGTGCTTTGGGCTATCGAGCCCTGTTTCTTGCTAGACCAGGAAATCATTGTTGAACCTAAACTGAAGCAATATCCGGAAGTGCTCTTCCGATCCACTGTACTGCCCATCCAATCTGAATCTGTAAATTCATGAAGCATTACACTTCCACTGGAAGTGTATCTGAGACCATAACCTATAGTTCCCTGAACATATCTCAGAATATGCTTAACAACCACCATATGTAGATGCTTTTGTTCACACATGAACTGGCTGAGGGCATTTGCCGCATAACAAATGTCCGATCTAGTATGTACGAGGTACATCAAAGACCCAATGATCTGCCAATATGAGGTGGGGTCTTCTGGATCTGAACCTGTAACCTGATCTTGTAGTTTCTTGAGGTTAGAGATTATTGTTGTGGTCATGGTCTTACAGTCCATCATGCCAAATCCGCGGAGCACTTCAACTGTGTTAGATTTTAGGGTAAAGTTGAAAACAGTAGTCTCCTTTTATTTTAAAGCAAAAACTACTTAGATCTGAAGCACAAACAGCATATAGAGCCAGATCTATTATGGGCAGTGACAGAAGAAGACAAACACAAATTAAAAGA
>ML778975.1:428363-461912 GCA_009831015.1 Picea engelmannii
ATATCTAGGGTCTTCAAATGCTTGGTCCCAGACCAAGACTCCCATGCCCCAGGCATGGTTACCCTGGATCCAGTCCAGGGGCCCTAGAGATATCTAGGGTCTTCAAATGCTTGGTCCCAGACCAAGACTTCCATGCCCCAGGCATGGTTACCCTGGATCCAGTCCAGGGGCCCTAGAGATATCTAGGGTCTTCAAATGCTTGGTCCCAGACCAAGACTTCCATGCCCCAGGCATGGTTACCCTGGACCTAGTCCAGGGGCCCTAGACATTCGTCTAGGGTCTTTATCAATTTGGTCCCAGACCACATACCCCAGGAGTGCACTGGGGGCCCTAGATCTGGTCTAGGGTCTTAGCCATCCTCCAGGAGAATGGCTCTCGCTGCTGCATGTAAATTTAACAAACTGCATATTTACTCTGTGAGAGAAAGATCTCACCTGATTTCTGCCATACCTCCAAGCCTAAGAAATAGTACATGAGCCCTAAGTCTTTCATTTCGAATTCTGCTGAAAGCTCTCTCTTAGTCCGAGCTATAAAAAATTTCCTTTCCTGTAAGGAACAGAGCAAACATGAAGATTTTGGACAATCTTTATATAAAGATAAAACTATTTGTGAACCCAAGACTCTGTAGAGAGACTGTCAATACTTTCATACCAAGCTCTTGGAGCTTGTTATAATCCATGGGATTCTTTCCCATGGATAGCCTTTTGCTTAACTTCACCGTTAAGAAGAAATCTTAACATCTATTAAATGAAATTTCCAAATCAAAAATTGCGACAAAAGATCCTGATGGAAGTAGGGATCTTGTCATAGATAATCCCTTCTTTCTGAGAGAAATCATGAGTCACAAATTTAACCTTAATACAAGCATCTGTTGTAGGCTTTATCTTATAAGCCCATTGGAGGTTACCACTGATTTGTCACTAGGTCTTGAAACACTGTTCATACATCATTCTTCAGAATTGATTCATATTCTTCAATCATAGCATCTTCACACACTTCAAATGTGGAAGGTTCTGAAACAATCACAAGATTCAATTTAGCTATAAGGCCAGAGTGCTTATCTGGTTTCTTGCTTTCTTTGAAAGTGCCCTTAGGTGATGAATGCTTTTTTGCTTCCTTTAGTATTGCCTGGCACCAGGCTGGTTTCCTTTTAATATAAAATTTCTTAAAAAAAACTGATAGTATCCCTTGACTCTACTAAGCTGCCATCTCTGCTGTAGGTCATGGACTAACTCATATACATGGACTGCTCCCTCTGAGTCTCATAAAATGTCTGCCTCCCTATCATGTGCAAATTGGCTCCCTCTGAACCTATAAGATCCTTTGACTCTGTTCAGGTGTCATATCCTTTCAAGATGTCTTGATGCTAGTACCAAGTTTAATATGAAAAGCTGAGTCAGACTTCTTGAGCTCTTGTGCTAAGAATAATGGCTAAATTACAATCTAAGGACTCTTGAAAAGAGATATCTGCGGGGTTCCCAAAACGAGAAAAAATACCCCAACTATCAAGATAAAATTGGACTCCTTAACCAAGAAAAAATAACCCAAGGTTTCATGTTGTCTTTCATATCAGGGATAAAAGACCAACAGACAACTGAGTTTCCAAACCAGAGAGAAAGACCTAGCTTACATCAAAAAAGTATGTGTTGAGATCACAACTTCCTTGGTCATATAACAAAAAATACACATGAGATTCTGACAGTATTCCATTGAGACATGGATACATAAAGATAACAGGAAGGTAAACATATCTCTCTTGTTGTCATTTGTAGTCACACGAATGAATGTAAATGGAGTATCCATGAAACTTGCTTAGGCTTAAGACATACTTGAACTTTGCAGCCTGTTACTAACTCAAGTTATCTAGGACTTCTTCTGTGTATGCAGATGTTTGATATAAATTTGTTAGTTCAAGTAATTCCATATCCTTGAGTGGTTATCCTACTGTCCTGTGGATAAAACATTATTCATCCATATGCAAACAATACGTCTTAAAGAATGAGGCCAAAGACTGTATTGTCCAAATTATGTTCTTACAAAAGTTAGCCCACACATGTTTTCCTCAAAGCCAAATACCAAAGTCATTTCCAAATTTCCACCACTCAATGTATTGTGGTTAACTTTAAAGCTCGTGTACTCCTTGTAGTACAAAACATATGGATGACCATTAAGTGCATAATGTGCTGTCATTTACTAAAGTTACACAGTTTCCCATTACCAGTGATTCTGTCAAAGCCATTGTATTTTACCAAAAGTTTATTAAATGAAAGCTAAGTACTTACCAAGCATTAGTAACAGTAACATTATAAAATCTTAAACCTATCACTTGTGATCTTCAAAATGATGGTTACATTCCCAAACATTATGTATCAGATTTTTAATTAACTCGGCCTAGCTCAAAAATGAGAGAGGGTAAGAGTTATCATTTAATTTTCAGTCAAATAGAGAAGAGAAAAGTCTTGAAAATTAATAGATAATAAAGGGTAAACTAGAGGATTTACTAGGAGTCCCCCCCTAAAAAAAAAACAAGGATCCACCAGAGATAAAGGACCCTAGCCTTCAGATTTTCCTAACAAGGAAACTCTCCCAACTAGCAGTGGTAACTCCACCAAAGATCCAAAAGGTTTTCTTTGGCACCCAAATTTGCATCTCACAAATGTACAAGACAATAAACAAGATAGTCTTTCACTATCCTCTCCACATCAATCAGTGCAAAATAAAACGTGTAATGGATATCTTCTTTGTCATAGAAGTAGCCTCGACTGAGAGAAACATGGTGTGGTGAAAGGGCTTTGTTAAAGCAGAGGCCAAACTAAAGAGTCAAAATTCTCGGCTCAAGTAGAGCTTGCCACAGTCATTCAGATCTCACTTGCTAATTAAATGCAGAGTTAACAACCTTCAAAACTTTCCAAGTCTGTTAGTGACACAAAGGTTTAGATGTGCAGAAACAGTGTCCAAGGAGTATCTTTCTGCTAGCTAGGATACATGCTAGACGAGGTCTCTACACTAATTCTTTTGAAAGATTAATGCTTAGCACGTGGAGATGGGTATCATCCTTGGACCTTCACTGACAATGCTCAATTAAATTTAGAGAGATTGAACTTTCTTTTATGTTCAATCTGTTCTAGTCATTTTCTAAATGTTAGAATTTAGGGAAGTGACAATAAATCAAGTTCCTTTCCAAAGGTATAATTGAGCATTAAACAATTAACTTTTCCCAAGAGGTTTTAGGTCTAAAAAAAACTGCTAAGGAGAGTGAAGGTTGACAATAAACTTGTTCCAAGTCATGCTAACTGAGTGTATAATATACACACATATTATGGCATGGAGTAAGAGACGAAGATATCCAAAGAGAAAGTGTTTCATCATTAAGATTTTCCAAGGGTTTGAAAAATCAGTGGATTCATACTACTGGACCTCATTAAAAAACAAAACCAAGATAGCTAGTGACATTTGCTCACCTTGTAGCTTATCATTATGGAAACCCTGTTCCCTTTCTCAAATCCATAAAGGAAGGCATTGCTTACTTCTGATCTGCAAAAGAAATTCTAAGAATAGGATCTACGCAGGCTCAAGTTTGCACAATTCTTGAGCTCTTTTCACGCCCTAAGCTCTGATACCATGTTAGAAATAGGTAAAGAAAACAAGAATCTACCTTTTTCAAACTTCTATGGACAAAATCATCATAAACCCGTTCAACTTATATAGATCTAAACTTCAAAATTCTAAGCATGCATGAACCAAAAATTAGATCTGAACAAGTACAACAAATAGATCTAATGCTTAAATAATTTTGGGTGAGCAAAACACTCAGATCAGGATCAGAAATTAATTCTGATCATATACAACAGATAACAAATTCTGAGTATGCTAGAGTGTTAGATCTGAAAAATAAAATCTAAACACAAACAGTAATATAGATCTGAAACATAGACAATTTTTGAGTGCTCAAGATGTTCATATCTAAACTAGAAATTACTTATAATCATAAACTGAAGTTAGATCCAAATTATAAACAGTAGGTATACAAACTGAACATGCATAGTAGATGGATCCAGGATAAATAAACAAATCTAAGCATGAGCAGATTATAGATCTGAACTGTAAGTAACTTATCTCTTGATAATCTTACCTCTGCAAGAAGAAGAGGAGCATAGCACACCTGAGAGATAATAAACCACTAGAATATGCTCAGATAAGTCTTATGTGTCATGGATCTGCCTCAAGGGTCAGACCTCTGTCAAGAGAAGTATTGGATTGTCAAACCACCATGAAACCCTCACACCCAAAAACCCCAAACCCTCACACAAAAAATAATCAGCCAGAAAGAGGGACGACTGTCTGTAGTATAGGTTCAACTACCCCTCTAAGGTGCCTTGGCCTTCCAGATCCCAGATCTGTTATAAGTAAGAGGACGACAGGCTTCTAGGAAGGTATTGCTGGTAGTAGAAGAAGGCTGGCTGGTCACAGACAATGAGGGCAGCAACAACATCACTTTCAGCAGAAGATATGGCACATTCAACACTCACACAACAACAACTAACTCATGCAAGGACACTGCCACACAAACAAGAGAGGCCGCTTGCTATCACAAAGGGGGCCGCTGGCTGTCACAAGGGGGCCGCTGACTGTCACAAGGAGGCCACAGATCAAAGGAGAGCAATCCGCCACTTCTATGAGGAGGAAGGAATGAATGAGTGAGAGTGAAGGGGGAAGGGGTTCTTATTTATACCTTTAGGCAAGGGTTAGGGGTAAAAGAAATATAATTAAAAATAATACATTTAATTAATATAAATATTAATTAAAGATATTTATAATTAACTTTAATTAAATATTTCTTATATTAACCCCTAAAACAAAATACAAACCCCCAAACAAGCTCAAGCTCAAAAATCAAGGGTGGTGGGTTTAGGAGAGGTTTACACTTGTCCATATACTTCTCAAGGTGACTAGTCAACTTTATCATCACTGCATATGGGATACATCCCTCATGTGGTCATGCCCGCCTTCAAAGAGTGTCACACACCAACAACTACCTGATCAAGGACCAGGTTGCCCCATAACATATCTGGGGTCTTATCCACCAAGGTACAAAACCAAGGATCAACCCATGCCTCATACATGGGTACCCTGGAACACGTCCAGGGGCCCTAGACATATCTAGGGACTTAACTGCTTGGTCCCAGACCAAGAACCCCAGTCATATACTGGGGGCCCTTTCAAGGGTCTTTACTGCTTGGTCCCAGACCAAGAACCCTAGTTATCTATTGGGGGCCCTTACAAGGGTCTTTACTGCTTGGTCCCAGACCAAGAACCCCAGTTATCTACTGGGGGCCCTTACAAGGGTCTTTTGCCATGGCTCTGACTGTTTGGTCCAAGACCAAGAACCCCATGAGTGCACTGGGGGCCCTAGATCTCAGCTAGGGTCTTTGCCATCCTCCCAGAGAATGGCTCTTGCAGCTGGTTTAAATTCAACATGCATAAACCAATCTGAAAATCACTTTATGATAGCTGTAATTACAACAATAAATCTGCCTACTTTTCTTCAAGATTGAAGTTAAATCACTTAATTATTTCAGCCTTAACTTATGTCAAAACAACGAGAGATACACATTACCAAACCATGAAGATACAAAGGGCTGAAAATCAAATCTGCAATAAGAAATTTCTTGACATATGTAAATATGAAATTCAGGTACATATCATAGCCTCATCCCAAGGCTAGTGAAATCCTCTAGCTCTCCAAAACCCTAGCTAGGGCAAACTAAGAAAACGTTATCTCCACGAAAGATTCTCCACAAGCTAGCATCAACACTAGCAAGCCTCCTTGGCAAGATATCTTCTCTACTCCACTTCAACAAGTGCAACCTAGGGTTTAATCACAAAACCATAGCTCTAATGTCTCCATTGGATGAAACCCTAACCCTAGTATTCAAGATGCTTCTAAAGCTTCAAGAAAACCTAGCACCTCCAAGGCAAGAGAGAAAACACAAAGATGAAGAACAAGGGGAGAGAGAGAGAGAGAAACTAGTGCGCTCTTGTCCTCACATCTCTAACACAAGATGATGATCAAGAATGAGAATTATAAAAAGACTCTCCTTCCTCTATATATATGAGAGGTAAGAGAGGCCAACAAGAAATACGTGGGCCTAAACCCTTACAAGCAACCTACAAAGCCACAAGTAGGCACTACACTCCAAGGGTGCACATGTCAAGCTCCAAGGTGATGTTGTACACAAGTAAGGCTCCATTGGAAGGGCGCTCCATAAGATTTGTCGAACGCTCCTCCTACAAGTCTCCAAGGGCTCCAATGGTTCCTCCTAAGCCATGTGCTCCACTGAGTCCACTCCCCTTGCATGAACACTGTCGCAACCCAGGCATCCCCAAGTCAACTTCATGCCTCCATACAAGCATCCAAGTTACCCCTTGCTATCTAGGGCTCAACGTCCTCCTCCTAAATGCCAAACACTCCTCCAATGTAGGGTGTTCTCCAAGCAAACAACCTCCTCCATTTGGCCAACATGTAGAATGTCACCAAGTTGTTTGAATATTTCCAACTCTCCAAGGAAGAATGTCATGCAAACATCCAATTGAGGTCAATCAACCATTGAGTAAGGTAGCTCCAATGTGCAAATCCATCACTAACCATCTAGGGGCTAGTCATACACTATGTACCCCAAATCTCATGAAGCACTCCCATACATGGTATAAACACTTTTGGAGTAACTTTGAAAGCTAACACCTTCAAGGTTGGCACATATTTTTTAGGGCTTCCTTGGGTTTAAAACCTCCTCCAAGTCTAGTGCTTCTTTTTCTAGGGTTAAACCCTTCTTCAAGGCCAACGCTTCCTTCCTTCCTTTGTTGTACACCAAGAGATAGCACACTGCAAATTTTTTTTTTCTTTAGAAGAAGCTGGTACCTCTTTTTCTCTTAGGTCTATCAAGGCAAACTTCTGAAGACTTTATAGAGCCTTCTTCTTTGCTTTATTGTTGAACTTGATGGACTCATCTCTAGTTGTGCACTTAACATATTGGTCCTCCGCTTCATAGGAATGGTTTCTTGACTCTGGAGTTACTAGGCATATGACCAAGCATCGACACTTCCTGTCTTACTATAGATGATGGTCTTAAAGTGGTTGTCTCAGGTCACTGTGACGTGAGGCATGCTTTTCGGTGTCGTAAGTCGATTCATAGTGATGTTTGTGGGCATATGATTACTCATTCTCTTGGGTGAGCCAAGTACTTCCTCACCTTTTTTGATGAAGTTTCTTCTCACAATCCGCTAGGATCTTTTTCACTGCTTCTTATAGATATTTCACCTATAGATGATTCTCAACATGTTTTAGTGGATCTCTCTATAGTGATTGAGTAGACATATATTGATGACGAGGACCTTATTGATGACTTGTTTGGATCGAATCTTGTATAAGTGTCTTCATCTATACCTTTGCAACTGGCCATCTTCACCATCTTGTGGAATCGTATTGGTGTGAGAGTTATAGTGTTTAGGGGGGTAATATGTAGTGTCTTCTCTATGTGGACACTATTCAACATTAAGTGAGGATGTGAACCTAGTGATGTAATGCCTTATTTCTGAGGTCCCATGTTTAGATTAAGGGGGGATGCTGCAAATATGTGTAATCTTCATTTTCGGTCATGATCGACCTTATATTGAGTTGGGTATCCATACGCCTACTTTCATTTGTATTTCAGCCATGATTGACCTTATATTGAGTTGGGTATCCATACGCCTACTCTCATTTGTATTTCAGCCATGATCGACCTTATATTTATAGAAATTCTTACTCCAATACCTAGATACTTTGTTATCTAGTGATTTCCTTACTGCAAGCAGATTAGCAGCTCACAAAACAATAATACATAACTGAAATATTCATCTCAATATAATGCAGCAGAAGTGTAAACTAGGAAACCAAATCAAGCACAAATGAACACCAGATTTTTTTGGGTAAATACCCCTGGAAAAATCCCCGAGGGAAAACCAGTGCTGAGAATGATTTTATTATGCTAAAATCAGTGCTCCCGTAACAGGGATAATGGCCCATTGAGAGAAATACAACTACAGACTAACCTGGCAAGGGCTGGCCTGCTGTACAATCAATTATGACACACTTTTCTAGGCATCGACGACTGACTTTTCTATGACCCGCGGATGTCTGCGACTTTCCTCACTGAGACCCGCGGATGTCCACGACTTTCCTCACTGAGACCCGCGGATGTCCACGATTGTCTCCTCTATCATCTGCGGATATGAACGAAAAGTCCGTACGACAAACTCTGTATAGTCTGACTCTTTCCTGTGGCTTTCTTCTGCTGAAACCCACTTGCGTATGCTTCTGTTCTCTCTTTTCCTTGACCTATATGATTTCTAGATGAAGGTCCTTCCTCAACTATCCAAGATCTTGAACCACAATCCTTCGTGATCCAATACTCTGTGTCGACTCCCTCAACACTTGTCAAGTCAAGAGTAATCCTTGGTCCTCTTGAATCACCGTCCTTTGTGATCCAAGCACTCGAGCATAAGTCCTTCTCTACTCCTGAGTGTGACCTTGGAGATTGCACACTAGCAAAGGTCCTCCTTTGCTATTTGTGTGAATGTGTCTTCCTCCTTCTCCTAGCCTTGTTTTTATAATCATGAGTTACAATCTTTTTTTAATCTCCAAAGTGATCTACAGTTGAGATTACTTCTCACACTCAATTTTAGATTTAGATTACATGCTGCATGCTAAGTACTTTTAGCATGTGTCATAAATAACTCAATTAACTAATTACATAATTAATTAATAAAAGCAATTTACTTTAATAATTCTTTTAACTAAAGTAAATTCAAGAGTAGAAGGCTTTGGATGATTTCCACACGTCTATACAGATAAACCTGTGCGGAAATACCTGTCCGATGCTACCACTAACATCAACAATATTTAGCTGGGTTCTATACACCCACTCTCATTTGTATTCATCAATTTTCTTTGTGGTCCCCTGTTCAGTGTAAGGAGGGATGTTGAAAATGGTGTAAGCTTCACTTTTGGCCGCCACTGACCTTATATTGTAATCATTATTATATTTCTAGGTTGGCTAAGGCCGACCTTGTACATGTAGGCTCATAACCCCTCTTGGGGAAAGCACCTTAGCTCTTGAGTTATGTATATACTATATATATCTGACTCTCATTTGTAATTGATAATCATGTGATTCTTTTTCATTCTTAATAAAGTGATTTGCCTAAGGGCACCTTTCAAGTGTTGTGCTCTTTTGTGTTTGGATTTATTTCTCTCTCCAGTGCACTTGTTCTTAGATTCAATCTGTCTCTAGGGTTGCGTTCCTCTTGGCTGATTTCACTTCAAGTGCTGCACTGCCCTACTGTTGGTATGTTCTTCTCTTTATTGCTGAATTTGGGTTTGTGTTGGTTTCGTTTGAGTCTCTCACTATTTCTCGTGAATCTCAACAATCTAGCTGCTGCCTTCTCCTCATCTTCTTGCATTTTGGTCCTAATTTGTAGTCTAATACACTGCTGTGTATGCTTGCATAGACAAATCCTTGTCTCAAATTTTAAAATTCCCTGAACAATTTCTGCTGATAGCCTGGATTCTGAAGGCAAAAAAATTGATATTAGATGTTTCATCATTTCAGGTCACAACCTAATCGTCTCCTTTTCGTTGTCTTCTCCTAATGTTTTGTGAAGTATCTCATCAAAGTGCAGCATGGGATTTAATCTCCGCCCTTGCAAATTTCGCCCTTCTAGGGTCTTCCTCCTCAATGTTTTCCATATCAATGTATCTCTCTAACTCTTGTACCCAGTCTATGAATAAATCTGGGTTCAACTCTCCTTTAAATTCAAAAACTTTTGTTCTAACCTTAGCCCCTTGTTTCAACACTGCCTCAATCAGTTTCTCCATAGGGTCTATAGTACTCCCTTGAGCTCCTATGTTCTATTGATCCTTGTCAGATTTATCCTGCTACAAATTACTATCTGGCCATAATGGCTTCTAATCTCCTCAACAATTCTTCTCCAAGAGTCCTATTCCCTGCACCTCTTCTTCCCCAATTCATCTGGAATCCCTTTTGGGCCATCTTTGCTTGCTTTGATACTGATATGATGCAGAGCAGATCTGCTCATCTTGATGTCTGCCAACACCTTGCACAAATGATCAGACACAAAGTTACTATGCCTCTCTTTCTGTGGGTAGATTTCTCTCCAAGAATCAGGAGGTGCACCGGCAAAAAATATCAGAACTATAAATAGACAGTCTGAAGGAAAAATCGGAGCAGAAATTTATTGAAGAGGGGCTGAAAACTCAGCAAACCTTCATTCTATGATAAATCGAAAAATATCCTCTAGTTTACATCCATCTACCTCTTCTGGAAAAATTGACGAGTTCCTAAAATCAGTTGGACTAAAGAAAACTACTTCTAATTCAAGAATGCCAAAAAACACAGTATTCCTATTGTCCCTTAAATTTCTCAACAAGAAAGCTAAAACACATGGGATTCTAAACCGTCCCTTAAATTCTACAGATTGTTTTAGTTTACAGGCCTGCTGTGTGGCCCACCAAGCATGCAAATAGTAAATACATCAATTTTGTTAGCTTTTGGGTTGCCCAAAATGTGTTTACACCATGCTAGGGTTGCACTTCATGTGATGTAGGGTGCATGGTGAAACCTTAGCCCCTTGTATATTAGATTGTCCTGGTTGATTGACATTTGAAAAGCTTACTATAGGTGGATGCTTGTCTTCAACATATGTGCTAGAGGGGGCGTACTTCTTATGTGTTAGAATTCCTATAGTGAGGATAAGTTCTCCATAGAGTAAGGACACAAAAAGTGAAGTCAAGTTATCTCAATGTAAGATTAAGTCCCAGCCATTGATCTAGATCAAGATCTAATGGCTAGGATTGTTTTGATGGTACTCACACGGATTGCCATAGGATTTAAAAGGTGGGCGAGTCAATGCACTCCATATATATACAAGAGAAAGAACTCGAGCCAGATAGTAGCTAGGCTGGTCGAGTTAAAGGGAACGAGGCCGTACCTTTGTACGGCGCCGTACAGTCAAGCAACCAGGTACAGGATACGGCCGAGCTAGGGCCAAGTAGACCGAGTTGAGCTGTGGGTTAGAAGGGCCAAGTCTGGGTCAGATTCGTCTAACAGAGATAGGGACTGTCATGCTGATTGAAGAGACCCGATACAGAGCAGTTTAGTACAGCATAAATCGTACCAGATCTTACCAGAAGCTGTACAGTCTAGGGCTGTAAGATATCTTTGCTTGTGTAGTAAATTTCACAGAAATAAATAGAGGAGAAACTTGCTGTTGCTTGTGTTGGGTGGTTGTTCTCTTGCATAACCAAAGATTTGTGTGCTTTTATTTTATATATATATATTTCCACATGGTATTAGAGCGCAGGATAAACAGAACAGCCCTCAACGAGAAAGGAATCCAGGCATTAAGTTAAATGGCAGAAGATGTATTCAAAGCATGTCTCTCTTGTACTCAAACTAAGGATGTTTGGTACATAGACAGTGGAGCATCCAGTCACATGACTGGCCATAAACATTACTTCAGCAGTCTGAGAGAAAGAGAATTTGGGTTCGAGATTCTGCTTGGTGATGATTACGCATACCATCCAAAAGGAATCAGAACTATAAAGTTTGAGAGGGAGTCAGGTAAACCTCTCTCTCTTTCAGATGTCCTCTATGTCCCTGGATTTCCACATGGTATTAGAGCGCAGGATAAACAGAACAGCCCTCAACGAGAAAGGAATCCAGGCATTAAGTTAAATGGCAGAAGATGTATTCAAAGCATGTCTCTCTTGTACTCAAACGAAGGATGTTTGGTACATAGACAGTGGAGCATCCAGTCACATGACTGGCCATAAACATTACTTCAGCAGTCTGAGAGAAAGAGAATTTGGGTTCGAGATTCTGCTTGGTGATGATTACGCATACCATCCAAAAGGAATCAGAACTATAAAGTTTGAGAGGGAGTCAGGTAAACCTCTCTCTCTTTCAGATGTCCTCTATGTCCCTGGATTAAAGAAGAATCTTGTAGTTGTCTCAGTCTCTGTTTTAGAAGACAAGGGATATGAAGTATCCTTCAAGGATCGAAGGGCATACATTAAACCAAAAGGTCTAAGCAAGGGATCTGAGCAAGTTATTGGAGTAAGAAAAGACAAGTTATATAAGTTGCAATTTGATTCTCACTATGCTCTAGCTAGCAGTAGTGGCAATAGGGATTGTTAGCTACGGCACATATGTTTGGCTCATCTTGGGCATAGAGCTCTCAAGATTTTGGGCAGGATTGTGACAAGAATGCCTTCTTTCCCCACAGATTATCATGAGGTATGCAAGGGATGTGCTCTAGGCAAGTATGTAAGAACACCTTTTCCTAAGAGTGATCATAGATCCAAAAGCATATTGGATTTGATTCATACTGATATTTGTGGTCCCATGTCTTCTCTGTCCGTAGGGGGAAAGTTCAGATATTACATCCGCTTTATAGATGATTTTTCTAGAAAAACTTGGATTTATTTTTTGACAAAAAAAACCTTAGAAGAGGTGCTCAAAAGATTTCAAGAATTCAAAGCTTTTGTTGAAAATCAAACAGGTAAGAGAATAAAAGTCCTTAGATCTGATAATGGAGGAGAGTATACATCTCATGCTTTCAAGAAATTCTGTGCAGAAGCTGGGATTAAGAGAGAGTTGACAGTCCCATATACTCCTCAACAAAATGGGGTTTCAGAACGAAAGAATAGGGCGATTGTTGGGGAAGCAAAAGCAGTGCTGCATGATCGGGATCTTCCTAAGTTTCTCTGGGCAGAAGCTTGTAACACTGCCGTGTATCTTCAGAATAGAAGTCCTCACAGAGTGCTTGGGAATGTAACCCATGAAGAAGCATTTACAGGGAAGAAACCAGACATTAGTCATCTTTGTATCTTTGGTTGTGTTGTCTACTGTCATATCCCAGTTGAGAAAAGGACTAAGCTAGATCCTACAACAAAGAAATGAATCCTAGTGGGATACAGTGAGACATCTAAAGCCTACAGAGTATACATTCCTTCCACCAAGAAGACGGTGGAATGCAGAGACAGTAAGTTTGAGGAAGAGAGAGCCTTTCAGAAATCTTGTCAGGACAAAGAAATTCTGGAAGCAGAAGTTCCTTAACAAGAAGAAGTATTTCCTCCTTAGAGCTTAGATATTCCCACAAAAAGTCAACAAGAGGAAGAACAACCAACTTCTTCCAGAAAAAGAAAACCAAAGTGGGCCAAGCAGTTGTTGAAAGAAGCTATTGAGCAAGTAAAGTCGCCTAAGACCTCAATCAGAACGAGCATCCCCCCTCAGAGGTACACATGATACTCTGCTCTCATGAGTAACATTATTGAATCTGAATTGACCTATTTCGAAGAAGCCATTAAAAGGCAAGTCTAGAAAGACTCAATCATGGAAGAGTATGCCTCCATAATGAAGAATGATGTGTGGGAAATAGTGTCGCGACTAAACAACAAGTCTGTAGTTAGTTCCAGGTGGATATATAAGATCAAGCATGCAACAAATGGTAGCATTGATAAATATAAGGCTAGATTTGTGGCTCGAGAATTCTCTTAGAAGGAAGGAGTAGATTATGATGAGACCGTCGCTCCAGTGGCTCGTTATACCTCCATTCATGCATTTATGTCTATTGCCACTCAGATGGGATGGAAAATACATCAAATGGATGTCAAAGCAACATACCTCAATGGGAAGATTAAAGAGGAGGTCTATCTGGAACAACCACAAGGTTTTGATGTAAAAACTTAAAGAAAATATATGTAAAATAGTAAAGAACAACTACTCTGCACACTAGATGATCAAAGGGTTTTTATTCATTTCATATTGAAATACAATGCAAATAAAACATCTTACAACCCTTTCTTTTGCTGCTGTACGGATCTATACTGTAGACACCGTACAGATCTGTTATTGGCTGTATGGATCAGGGCTGCTCCTTTTCTCTATATCTCAGAGATGAGTAATGCATTGATTTCCTCTTCTCAAGAAGTGTTTGGCCCTAACTTGGCCTTCCTCTTCCTAACTTGATAGGTTTGATCGACCCCTAGCTCGACCGTACCTGGTACGAATTGTACGGAACTATATAGGTTCCTCTTCTTCTTCAGCCTGCTAGCTCGACCTCCCTCAGGCTCGAGTAACTCTCACACACTAGGTATCTTTCTTTGCTTTCCTTTTTACATCCCTTTGAGGTCCATGTGGGTCCTACCCAATCGATCCCAACCATTAGATCTTGTTCAAGATCTAATGGCTGGGACTTATTCTTTTAGTGAGATAACTTATGTTTATACTTTATGTAATTTTACTAAACACAAAACTAATCCTCACTATATTTTTAACACTCCCTCTTGGTGAGGAATGGGTTTTCTATGACCCCCAATTTTTCCCGGAAATACTCAAATTTTCCCTTAGACAATCCTTTAGTAAGAATATCTGCAACTTGCTCATTAGTAGAGATGTATTGAAGCTTTACTGCCCTTTTCTGTACTCTGTCCTTGATGAAGTGATATCTGATTTCAATGTGCTTGGATCTATCATGAAATACTGGATTCTCAGATAGCTTAATACAACTATGATTATCACAGTATATTGTAGTGGGATCCAACTTTGTATCAAATAGATCTACAAAAATTTTCCGAAGCCAAATGGCTTCACAAGTTGCCTGGTTGGCTTCCATGTACTCGACCTCTGCTGAACTGAGAGCTACTGATCTTTGTTTTCTGCTATACCAAGAGATCATGCTTGATCCCAAATTGAAGCAACATCCAGAGGTACTCTTTCTATCAGTTGTGCTTCCAGCCCTATCTGAGTTGGAATATCCCATTAGTTTGACTTGGTCTCCCTGGACATACTAAAGTCCGTATTCTATGGTACCTTTCAGGTATCTCAAGATATGTTTTGCTGCAATCCAATGTATTCTCCTGGGGTCCACCATGGGTTGACTGAGAGTGTTGACAACAAAACATATATCGGGTCTAGTATTAGTCAAATACATCAACCATCCAATTAATTGTCTGTAAATGGTAGGATTTACCTTCTCTGACTCAGAGGAATTTAGTTTCTTGAGATTACTAATCATGGGAGTGGCCATGGGTTTACAGTCCTCCATCCCAAATCTTTGGAGAATCTCAACTGTATGTTTTCCTTCACCAAGGAAAGCTTCACCCGTTTGTTGCTAGATCTCTAGGCCAAGAAAATAATGCATTAGGCCCAGGTCCTTCATCTCAAATTCTCTAGCCAGGTCCTGCTTGCAACTTGTGATTAGAGTTTCTGCTCCTGTTAGAAAGAGATCGTCTACATAGAGTACAAGAAAAAGAATGTCTCCTTTTCTTATGAGAAGGTAAAGATTTGAGTCGACATCACTCTTGACAAATTCAATGCTTTGTAGATAACTGTCTATTCTGGAGTACGATGCTCTGGGTGCTTGTTTGAGGCCATAAAGAGCCTTATTTAGTCGACAAACATGACTTGCTCTGTCATGAACTTCAAACCCCTGTGGCTGTTCCAAATAGACCTCCTCTTTCAATATTCCCATTGAGGAATGCCGTTTTAACGTCCATTTGATGTATTTTCCACCCCATCTGAGTGGTAATAGATATAACTGCACGAATGGAGGTGTAACGAGCTACCGGGGCAAAGGTTTCTTCATAATCCACTCCTTTATGAGAGAATCCTTGAGCAACAAGTTTGGCCTTATATTTGTCAATGCTTCCATCTGCTGCATGCTTTATCTTATATATCCATTTGGAGTTGACTACAGATTTTCCTTTGGTCTGGGTACTATTTCCCATACATCATTCTTCATTATGGAGGTATATTCCTCCATCATAGAATCCTTCCATTCTTTCTTTTCAATAGCTTCTTCAAAGCAGGTTGGTTCGGATTCAATTATATTACTCATGAGGTAGCATATCTTGAGTACCTCTGAGGAGGTATGCTTGTCCTGACTGAGCTCTTTGGTGACTTTAGTTGCTCACTGGCTTCCTTCAACAACTGTTCGACCCACTTTGGTTTCCTTTTTCTGGAGAAGGCTAGTTGTTCTTCCTCTTCTTGACCCTCTATGGGAAGATTTGCCCCTTTTGGGGAGGGTACCTCTTCTTGCTGGGGAACTTTTGTTTCCGGAATATCTTTGTCCTGACATGATTTTCGGAGGGCTCTTTCTTCTTCAAATTTTATGTCTCTATGTACTACTGTCTTCCTGGTTGAAGGGATGTATATCCTGTAGGCTTTGGATGTCTCACTGTATCCCACCAAGATTCCCTTCTCTGTTGTAGGATCTAACTTGGTCCTTTTCTCAGCAGAGATATGGCAGTAAGCAACACAACCAAATATGTGAAGGTGATTGATGTCTGGATTCTTCCCCGTGAATGCTTCTTCAGGTGTTACATTTCCAAGCACTTTACGAGGACTTCTATTTTGAAGATACACAACAATGTTACATGCTTCTGCCCAGAGGAATTTAGGAGGATTCTGATCATGCAACATTGCCTTTACTGCACCAACAATGGCTCTATTCTTTCTCTCTGAAACCCCATTCTGTTGAGGGGTATATGGGACTGTTAGCTCTCTTTTGATCCCAACTTCAACGCAGAATTTCTTGAAGGCATGAGATGTGTATTCCCCCCCATTATCTGATCTGATGGCTTTTATTCTTTTCCATGTTTGATTTTCAGCAAAAGCTTTGAATTCTTTAAATCCCTTGAGCACCTCTTCTGAGGTTTTTCCTGTTAAGAAATAAATCCAAGTCTTTCTAGAGAAGTCGTCTATGAAGGTGATGTAGTATCTAAACTTCCCTCCTATGGACAAGGAAGACATTGGACCACAAATGTCAGTATGAATCAAATCCAAGATACCTTTGGACCTTAAATCGCTCTTAGGGAAGGGTGCTCTTACATATTTACTTAGGGCACATCCCTTACATACCTCATGGTGTTCTGTGGAGAAGGAAGGCATTCCTGTCACAATCTTGCCCAGAATTTTAAGAGCTCCATGTCCAAGATGGGCCACACGCCTGTGCCATAACTAACAGTCTTTGGTGCTATTATTGCTTGCTAGAGCATAATGAGAGTCGAACTGCAACTTATAAAACTTGTCCTTTCTTACACCAATAACTTGCTCAAATCCCTCACTTAGACCTTCTGGTTTAATATAAGCCCTTCGATCCTTGAATGATACTTTATAACCCTTGTCTTTTAGAGCAGAAACTGAGGCTAGATTCTTCCTTAGTCCCGGAACATAAAGGACATTTGAAAGATAGAGAGGTTTACTGGACTCTTCAAATTTTATAGTTCGTATTCCTTTTGGATGATAACCATAATCACCACCATGCAAAATCTCGAACCCAAATTCCTTTTCACTCAAACTGCTGAAGTAGTGTTTATGATCAGTGATATGACTGGATACTCCATTGTCTATGTACCAAATATCATTGGTTCGGGTACAAGAAAGACATGCTTTGCAGATATCCTCCGCCTTTTATCTGGACTTCTCCTTTGGTGAGAGCTGTTCGATTTGACCTAGCTCTGATACCATGTAAAAACTTAAAGAAAATATATATAAAATAGAACAGATCAACTACTCTGCACACTAGATGAACAAAGGGTTTTTATGCATTTCATATTGAAATACAATGCAAGTAGAACATCTTACAACCCTTTCTTTTGTTGTTGTTCAGATCTGTACTATAGACACCGTACAGATCTGTTACTGGCTGTACGAATCGGGGCTGCTCCTTTTCTCTGTATCTCAGAGATGAGTAATGCATCGATTTCCTCTTCTCAGGAAGTGTTTGGCCCTAACTCAGCCTTCCTCTTCCTAACTTGATAGATTTGATCGACCCCTAGCTCGGCCGTACCTGGTACGAACTGTAAGGAATTGTACATGTTCCTCTTCTTCTTCAGCCTGCTAGCTTGGCCTCCCTCAGGCTCGAGTTCCTCTCACACACTAGGTAACTTTCTTTGCTTTCCTTTTTACATCCCTTTGAGGTCCATGTGGGTCCTACCCAATTGATCCCAGCCATTAGATCTTGAACAAGATCAATCGCTGGGACTTGTTCTTTCTGTGAGATAACTTATGTTTATACTTTATGTAATTTTGCTAAACAGAAAACTAATCCTCACTATATTTTTAACATTTGAAGTTCATAATAGAGCCAGTCATGTCTGTCGTCTGAAGAAGGCTCTTTATGGACTTAAACAAGCACCCAGAGCTTGGTATTCCAGAATTGACAGTTATCTCCAGAGTATTGGTTTTGTCAAGAGTGATGCAGACTCAAATCTGCATCTTCTCATGAGCAAAGGTGATGTTCTCATTCTTGTACTTTATGTTGATGATTTATTTCTCACAGGAGCATAAATTTGATTGCAGGTTGCAAGCAGGACTTGGCTAAAGAATTTGAGATGAAAGACTTGGGTCTAATGCATTATTTTCTTGGCTTATAAGTCTGACAATGAGAGGGTGAAATTTTCCTTGATCAAGGAAAATATACAGTTGATATTCTCAAAAGATTTGGGATGGAGGACTGTAAACCCATGGCCACTCCTATGATTACTAATCTTAAGAAGCTAAACACCTCTGAGTCAGAGAAGGTGCATCCTACCATCTACAAACAATTGATTGGGTGTTTAATGTATTTAACTAACACCGGGCCTGATATCTGTTTTGCTGTTAACACTCAGTCAACACATGGTAGACCCAAGGAGAGTGCATTGGATTGCAACAAAACACATCTTGAGATCTCTGAAAGGAACCATAGAATATGGGCTTAAGTATATTCAGGGGGATCAAGTGAGACTAGTAGGATATTTAGATTCAGATTGGGTTGGAAGCGCGGTTGATAGGAGAAGTACTTCTGGGTGCTGCTTCAACTTGGGTTCAGGCATAATCTCCTGGTACAACATAAAGCAAAGATCAATAGCCCTCAATTCAGTAGAAGTCGAGTACATGGCAACCAACCAAGCAAGTTGTGAAGCCCTTTGGCTGCGAAAGATTCTTGTAGAGTTGTTTAATGCAAAGTTGAGTCCTACCATAATATACTGTGACAATCAGAGTTGTATCAAACTCTCAGAGAATCTAGTATTTCGTGGTAGTTCCAAACACATTGAAATCATGTATCACTTCATTAGGGACAGAGTACAAAAAGGGGTAGTAAAGCTTGAGTACGTCTCTACAAATGAGCAAGTTGTAGATATCTTTACGAAAGGATTGCCTAAGGGAAAATTTGAGTACTTCAGGGAGAAGTTGGGAGTAATAGAGAACACTTTCCTCACTAAGAGGGAGTGTTAGAATTCCTAGAGTGAGGATAAGTTCTCCATAGAGTAAGGACACAAAAAGTGAAGTCAAGTTATCTCAATGTAAGATTAAGTCCCAACCATTGATCTAGATCAAGATCTGATGGCTAGGATTGTTTTGATGGTACTCACACGGATTGCCATAGGATTTAAAAGGGGGGCGAGTCAATGCATTCCATATATATGCAAGAGAAAGAACTTGAGCCAGATAGTAGCTAGGCTGGTTGAGTTAAAGGGAACGAGGCCGTACCTCTATACGACGCTGTACAGTCAAGCAACCAGGTACAGGATATGGCCGAGCTAGGGCCAAGTAGACCGAGTTGAGCTGTGGGTTAGAAGGGCCGAGTCTTGGTCAGATTCCTCTAATGGAGATAGGGACTGCCATGCTGATTGAAGAGACCCGATACAGAGCAATTTCATACAGCATAAATCGTACCAGAAGCCGTACAACCTAGGGCTGTAAGATATCTTTGCTTGTGTAATATATTTCACAGAAATAAATAGAGGAGAAACTTGCTATTGCTTGTGTTGGGTGGTTTTTCTCTTGCATAACTAAAGATTTGTGAGCTTTTATTTTATTATATATATATTTCCACATTATGGAGGTAGTCTTCTTATGTGGCATTGACATCTTCTACATGGCGCGATTGTTGAGGGGCCTCTACATAGGATGCAGAGCTATCTTGAGGAGGAATGCTAAGTACTAAGGGGAAGGTTGCTTAGCCCTAGGAGAATCAGGACCACACAGAATAAAGGTGGAGGTAGAGCGCTTGGCTTGAGGGAGTCTTGCTTGGAGGGCACTACACTGGAGGTTGCTTGTGGACCTAGTTATGTAAAAATTTCCAACCCTAGATGACTAATGTCCTTATGATCTCAATTAAATAAAGAAATTGTTGAATTTAATTAACTAGAATTTAACTTCAGACCATAGCATCAATCATAGAATCGTTGGAAAAGTAATTAGCGGAAGCATTAAACACATACACACAGATTTCTCTTTCAAAATAGACTTTTCATTCCTTCAACAAAGCTTACAAGGAAACCTCCACAGTCTCCTACAAACTAGTAGCTACACGATTATCACCCTAAACAAGGTGTACGACTTGCCTAAGAAACATGAAAACAACAAAACCTGCTGATTTGGCCTTGTACAGCTTTTTTGTATGACTGTATGGAACTGTACTGTACAATTGTATGAATTTTTGTACGATTGTACGAAATTGTATGGATCTGCCTTGTACGCTTGTTGCTATACGATTGATCCTCCTTCCTGAACCGATCTTCTCTCTCTCTCTCTCCTAGTGACTCAACCTTGTCCGACTGTGTGTTTGAACCCTCTATCTTGACCTGTCTTTATACTCTTAGTTGAAACCCTAATCTCTTAGTGTGATCCATGGTTGAGATTAATTTCTAGTCTAAGTCATAAATGCATGAAATACACTTTATTAGACTCAACTAAATATAAGACTTTTCACTTTTTAATAAAGAGAATTATAAAATAGAATAGTTTTTCCAAAATAACTCGAACCATTTCCAACACGTTCACATTGAACCTATGCAGAATTTCTTGTTCGAGTTATATTTCTCAACACTCCGTCTTAGCGAGGAAGGAATTCTGCACCAATCCAATTCTGCTCTGAATGCTTCAAACTTCCCCTTTGCCAAGGGCTTGGTCAGAATATCAGTTACCTCTTGATCTATGGGAATATACTGGAGTTTCACTGCTCCGTTTTGAATCCTGTCTCGTATGAAGTGATTTCTGATCTCTATGTGCTTGGACTTGTCATGAAACATTGGATTCTCAGAGAGTTTGATACTACTTTGATTATCATAGTAAATGACTGTGGGTTCCAACTCCTGATCAAACAATCCTGCAAGTAAATTGCGAAGCCAGATGGCCTCACAACTAGTAGTACTAGCTGCCATGTATTTTTCCTCTGTTGAGCTAACTGCCACAAAAGTCTAATTTCTGTTGAACTAGGATATCATCGATGATCCCAAGCTAAAGCAATACCTTGAGGTGCTCTTCTTGTCCGTTGCACTATTTTCCTAATCCGAGTCAGAATACCCTTGCAACTTCACTTCACCATCTCCAAGATATCTCAGACCATACTCCACTGTGCCCCTCAAATATCTGATCTCTATGTGCTTGGACTTGTCATGAAACACTGGAATCTCAGAGAGTTTGATACAACTTTGGTTATCATAGAAAATGACTATGGGTTCCAACTCTTGATCAAACAATCCTGCAAGTAACTTGCGAAGTTAGATGGCCTCACAACTAGTAGTACTAGCTGCCATGTATTCTGCCTCTGTTGAGCTAAGTGCCATGAAAGTCTAATTCTTGTTGAATTAGGATATCATCGTTGATCCCAAGCTAAAGCAACACCTTGTGGTGCCCTTCTTGTTTGTTGCACTACTTTCCCAATCTGAGTTAGAATACACTTGCAACTTCACTTCACCATCTCCAAGATATCTCAGACCATACTCCACTGTGCCCCTTAAATACTTGAGCACATGTTTCGCCGCTACCGGATGCTTTTGCCTTGGCTCCAACATGAACCGACTCAAGGTGTTATCTACAAAACATGTATCTGGCCTGGTGTTGATTAAATACATCAAGGAACCTATCAACTACTTGAACAATGTGGGATCCACCAACTTTGAATTTGAGGTTGTCACCTTCTTCAGATTAGTGATCATGGGTGTGGCCATAGGTTTGCAGTCCTCCATCCAAAATCTCTTCAGGATCTCAATTGCATACTTACCTTGCCCAAGGAAAATCTCCCCTGGTCTCTAGCAAACCTCCAAACCGAATAAGTAATGCATCATGTCGATGTCCTTCATCTCGAACTCAATTGCCATGTTTGCTTTGCACCCTACAATGAGCTTCTCTGCACTTGTCAGAAACAAGTCATCTAGACAACACCAAAATGCGTAGATCAATCTCAACAAAGATGTAATATAAGTTAGAATTTGCTTCGCTTTTAGTGAAGTCCATACTCTACAGATATCCATTGATCTTGGAATGCCATGCTCTTGGTGCTCACTTGGGTCCATACAAGGCTTTCTTAAGCTGGCAAACATGGGACTCCTTCCCATTTACCTCAAAGCCCTGAGGTTGCTCTACTTATCTACACTTCTTCCTCAATGATCCCATTAAGGAAAGTTGTCTTCAATGTATCCTCCATCCCATAAATGAAACTAAGGACATAATTGTTCTAATGGAAGTGTACTCGACAATTGGAGCAAATGTCTCCTCATAGTTCACTCCCATTTTCTGGGAGAACCATCTCGCCACAAATCTCTCTTTGAACTTCCCAATGCTGCCATCTGCTACATGCTTGATCTTTTAGAGCCACTGGGAACTCACAGTTGACTTCTCCTTCGGTCTTGGCACTATGTCCTAAACATCATTCTTCATGATGGAGGTGTATTCCTCCACCATGGCATCTCACCATACTTGTTGGTCTACTGCCTCTTGAAAGATGGAAGGCTTGAAATCTAGAATGTTGCTCATCAATGCCATGTATCTTGGAAACTTCTTTAGAGGTCCACTCTCTCTAAATGTGCTCCTAGGAATCTCAACATACTTCTGAGAATCCCTCAATGTCTGAGTGAACCATTGAGGTCTCTTGACAGAAGTGGAAGGGGCTACTGTCTCCTCCTCTTAAGGCTACCGTACTACTTTGGAAATCATTGGTGACCTTAGCTCAACCTTCGAAGCTTCCTGCTTCTCATCTGTCGTCATTGGAATAGGCTCATGGGACTTCTTGGATGCAAAGTCTTCCTCAAACTTAACATCCGTGTTCACTACTATCTTCCTCTACTCTAGAATATAAACCCTGTAAGCCTTTGAAGTCTCACTGTAAGATACAAATAAACCCTTCTTGTTGGAGGGCTCCAACTTGGTCCTCTTTTCTACCGGTACATGGATATAAACTAGACAACCAAAGATGCGAAAATGACTCACCTTTGGCTTCACACCAGTGAATGCCTCCTTTGGTGTCTTTTCCTCCAAGATCCTGTGAAGACACTTGTTCTAGATGTACACTGCTATGTTGCATGCCTTTTCCCAAAGAAACATCGACATATCCTGGTCATGTATCATGGCCTTAGAAACCCTTATGGATCAATTCTTCTATTCTGCAACCCCATTCTAGTGTGGGTTGTATGGAACAATTGGCTCCCTCTTGATTCTTGCCTCCATGCAAAAACCCTCGAACTTGTTGGAGGTATACCATTGTCCAATCTCAAGACTTTGATCTTCTTCCCTGTCTGGTTTTCAACTAGAGCTTTGAACTCCTAAAACTCGCTAAAGACCTCATCCTTGGTCTTTAAGAAGTAGATCCAAGCCTTGTGAGAGAAGTCATCAATAAAGGAAACATCGTACATGCTTCCTGTAATTGATGCTACTAACATCGGTCCACAAACATTTGAATGTACTACTAGGTCTAGAATCTCCTTAGACCTATGCTCGCTACTTGGGAAAGCAGCCTTGGCATGTTTGCCAAACGTGTACCCTTTGCATACACCATGCTGCTCAATAGTGAACTTTGGAAGACCTGTGACTATCTCCCTTAGAATAGGCAATGCCCTATGATGCAAGTGCCCCATCCTCTTGTCCCACAACTCACACAAGCTATCATTGTTATGCACCAGGGCTTGAACATGTTCACCCTACAACTTGTACAAATTACCTTCTCTAACCCCTATTACCTGAGTTGTATCTAGGCTAGATTCCTTTGGTTTGATAAGGAAATGTTGCTTCCTAAACTCAACTGGGAAGCCCTTATCCTCCATAACCGAAACTGAAAGCAAGTTCTTCTTGAGACTTGGTACAAACAAGACATCTTCAAAGTCTAAAGAGTTACCTAACTCGAGTTGGAAGGGAATAGTACCAACTCCTGCTACTGGGTACTTGGCATCATCACCAAGCCCAACTTGTACTCTCGAGTCTTGGTTCTTTAGACTAGAAAATAACTGCTCGATTGATGTTATATGTCGAGATGCTCCACTGTCCACATAACACACATTCCTCGAAACTTTGTTGGTAGAAAGGCAAGATACCAATGAGAAGTCCTTCTCGAACTTGGCAACAAACTCGTTCAACTGAGTTTCTGTAGAGGCTGATACTTGCTTCCCTTTACCTTTCTTCTTTGGACACTGTGATGCATAATGATCGTGCTTCTGACAAACGAAGCGCTTGATTTTACTCAAGTCCCTCTTTCCTGGTTGTGAAGTTTACTCCTCACTCTTTCCCTTACCCTTGTTGGGTCCTTTACCTCTACCCTTATTTGACTGAACAAATAGAAGCTAGGCTCTCATCACTACCCTTCTTGTTGGCCTTTGACTTCATCCGAGTATCCTCCTGGATATAGTCATCCCACAACCTCTCAAGGTTAGGAAGGTTCTCCTGAGCACAAATACCTTTGACAAATGGTTCCCATGAAGCTGTG
Organism: Picea engelmannii; assembly: GCA_009831015.1. NCBI lineage: Eukaryota > Viridiplantae > Streptophyta > Pinopsida > Pinales > Pinaceae > Picea > Picea engelmannii. Next base: position 453,171 of record ML778975.1, read on the forward strand.
AATCCATTCAGTGCCATGTTCACTAGCTCTTCATTTGCAACCTTCTCCCCAATTGTTGCAAGCTGATCACGAACTTGTGTGACCTTCATAAGGTAACTGGTGGCTGAGTTTGATCTGGTCATCTCTATGGATTTGAGTTTGTTCTGCAAGATCATTTTCCTGTTTATATTCTCACTCTGGTAGAGACTTACCAGGTCATCAAACATCTCCTTCGCCGTCTTCTTCTCGGATATATGAGGGATCATATGATCCTTTATGGCATTCATGATCATTTTCTTGGCCTTCCCTTCCCTCTTCTTGTGAGTTGCCAAATGCCGCGGATTTGTAGGTGAAGGCACAACGCCCTCGACAACATCTCAGAGATCATTCTCTTCTAGTAAGAGTGTAACTCTCACCTTCCATGATAATAAATTTGAGGCACCATCCAATATGTCCTCAAACCTGAGGCTAGCTGATGCCATCTCTGAGATCCACTGCAAAAACAACCACATTTGGAAAAAAAAACTTTAAACCCTCTAATTGCTGGTCCTTCTTTACGATAGTTGATTTCCTGTTGCAATTCCTTAAGAATTTCAATCAGAGAAGTTCTCTTTGATACCATGTAAAAATTTCCAACCCTAGATGACTAATGTCCTTATGATCTCAATTAAACAAATAAATTGCTGAGTTTAATTAACCAAAAATTAACTTCAGACCATAGCATCAATCACACAGTAGCTGGAAAAGTAAATAGTGGAAGCATCAAACACGTACGCACAAATTTCTCTTTCAAAACACACAACTTTCTCCTTCAAAATCAACTTTTTATTCCTTCGACAAAGTTTACAAGGAAACTTCCATTGTCTACTACAAACCGACAACTGCACGATTATCACCATGAATAAGGTGTATGGCCTGCCTGAGAAATAGGAAAAACAACAAAACCTATTGATCTGGCCTTGCTGTACGGCTTGTCCGTACAACTGTATGACTTGTTTGTATGACTGCACATAACTGTTCTGTACGACAGTACAAAATTGTTTGGTACAACTGTATGGAATTGGGCGAATCTGCCCTGTACACCTACTGTTGTATGACTGATCCTCCTCTCTCTCCCTCTCTCTTGTAGTCGCTCAACCTTGTCCAAGCATGTGTTTGAACCCTCTATCTTGACTTGTCTTTATATTTATAGCTGAAACCCTAATCTCTCAGTGAAATCTACGATTGAGATTAATTCCTAGTCTAAGTCGTAAATGCATGAAATAAAATTTATTAGACTCAACAACTAAATATAAGACTTTTCACTTTTTACTAAAGTGAATTACAAAATATAATTACTTTTCGAAAATAACTTGAACCACTTCCAGAATGTTCACACTAAACCTGTGCAAAAGTTCTTGTTTGAGTTATATTTCTCAACAAGTTACACATGTAGAGGAGTGTTGACCTTGGGAGCCTATCTATTGGAGGATTCGGCCTTGTGATGAGAAACTCTTGACAAATGGAGGCTTATCTTGGAAAGCGTTCCGCTTGGGAGGTGGTGCCCAATCACCTAGCAATGTGTACCCACTTGGTAGAGGAGTGCTCCACTTGTGGACCTAATCTATTGACTTTGAGTAGGTTGTTGTGGACCTAGTCTATTGACTTTGAGTAGGTTGTTGTGGACCTAGTCGACTTTTCTATTATTGGTTTCCCTCACCTATCTTATATAAAGGGAGGAGAGTGCCTTTGTTACACTGAATTATTCAAGCATGTACTTGTAATCTTGATGTACCTGTCTTGAAGTCTTTGTGCTTGTGTGATACAGTTGGAAGACTTAGGGTTTGTATGAAGTAAACCCTAGAGAAGACTTGGAGTTCTAGTGTTTGTCTTAAGGTCTTGGTTTGAGCTAGACCCAGGGTTTGTGGGATGAAACCATAGAGCAAGATTTGTAACGCCAGGGAGGAGAGAGCCTTTGTTACAACAAACTATTCAAGTATGTACTTGTAATCTTGATGCACTTGTCTTTGTGCTTGTGTGATATAAGAGTTGGAAAACATAGGGTTTGTGTGAAGTAAACCCTAGAGAAGACTTGGAGCACTAGGGTTTGTATTGAAGTCTTGGTGTGAGCTAGACTTACGGTTTGTGGGATGAAACCCTAGAACAATATATGTAGAGTTTGGATGCAAGTGGAGTTTGTGTGATGCATATTTGGTGAATCTCCTTGATAGCTTGTGGAATGCAAGTGGGAGATCCAAGGGTGAATTTGTTGGTGTTGATGCTAGCTTGTTGTGGAGCCTTAGGTGTGGCTAGCCGCTAGATAGCTTGGTGGGATGCCTTGCTAGGCCTTTGTATTGCTGATTAGGGTTCACTGTTGATGGTGGATGCTTGGTTAGGATTTGGGAAGCAATTGGAGAGTCCTTGCTTGGGATGAGCTGAAGGGACTTGTTGTACCAGCTTGGGATGAGTAGAGGTATTGTACTTGATCTTCATTGTAATATATGAAGTGTACTATTGCTGTCCTAGATTAATATATTGCAGATCTGAAAAATCAGACTTTGGTTTCTAATTGTTATGGGTAGTTTCATGGCTGTTTTAATGAGCTGATTTGTTGCGACAGTTGGGTTGAAATGTTATTGTGTTTTAGCATGCCTAGATGGAATTAGAAATCAGATTTAGCGCTGTTATAAATCTGTGATCTGTGTGTTGGTTGAGATTGTGCCCTAAGGGCTGTGATATTCACCTCTCCTTAAAGTACTTTTGCGGTGTCTATCTTTTTGAACTTGCCTAGTGAAAAGGCTGAACAGAATTGAAGTATTTGCTGCTGTAATAAATATTTCAGATTTAAACATAATGTTGAAAGTTCTATGAAATTGATCCGGGGAACCTCGAATAAATGAGGTGAAATTTTGCAGTGTTTTAACGAGCAGATTTAAAAAAATCTCCACAAATCCAATGCCGAGGAATTACTAGTGGTATTAATGAAGTTAGTTACACATCTCCTGGACCATACACGGTGGTGGTGCTGACACTGAGTGGGTCTGACTCTTCTCCGAGTTCTTGTCACAACACAATCTGATATCTGTGTGGGACACAATGAGGAACAGTATACCTCAATCCTGTCCATTACCTGGTCTGTCCCTTTGCTTTATAATGAAATTAAGTAGATGCTAATTTCTGGTAGGCAGAGCTCTCTAGCTGACTGAAGCTCATGTCTTTTAGAGTAGATGCATCTGCCAAAGTAATTATTGTAGATATAAAGTGGTATGTACAGATGAACTGATTTTGCAGGAGCAAAGAGACATCCTATAATCCACAAGCACCTAGACAAAGCCAATTTGTCTATTCAAAACAAGACTTCTATCTTGACTGGATGAAGATAGGTTCTAACAGTAGCAGTAGCTAAACTATTTCCAAGTTCAGATTATCGGTTTTCATAGTTTGGTTGTTTTTATTTGTATATGACTTGTCACCTTGTATTATGGATTCAGATTGCTTAAAAGATTGGATTTTCCGGACATGAAGTTTAGTCTCTACTTCATGGGGTATGAGGTAAAGTATGATCCCATATTTCTATGATTCTTTGAGAACATCTGGATTCTGTGATCAGATAATATGCACATTTCCATCTTCCAATTTCTAAAGAACATTCGCTGAGTAGTGATTTTGCACTGGCCTGATAATGTTAGTTTTCTGAACAGGATACTGATGCTGCCCCTGCAGATCCTGCAGAGCGTACTGTCTGGACCTTTCAGAAAGTTGTTATTGAGCTTACACAGTAAATTTGATAGACTCATTTGATTGATTTAGGTTTAATTATTCATAGCTTGGTGTTTTCAGATAGTAAAGTGTGCAGTAGAATCTAGATGGTTATGTAACACACCATCACACTTAGAGAGTAAGGTAATTGGACCTGTTGTCTGGCTTAATAGCTTCTTTTGATTTAATTGGCTCGCAGTAACTGGGGAACTGAATCTGATCCTGACTTTAAAGGCTATCATAATGGAAACAGTGAACCACGTGGTTTTGGTAACAGACTTTTACCAACCATTTTTATCATGTTATTGATGTTTTTCCAAATACAGAAAATGATAGTTTTTTAAGAAGTCTCTTGTTCAATGTCAGTTTTAAACAAAATTCATCAGCGGCTTCAAAGCTGACTCTATTGTTTAATTCCAAGATCGAAACGAGAGAAGGCATTCATTCTCATTGGTTGATTGTTCTAAACTATGTTTTAGATATACCATCTCGTGTTCAATATCAGTATTAAACTGGAAAGCTAGTTATTCATCAGGGGCTTCAAAGCTGACTGTATTACTTAATTCCAGGATAGAAATTAGAGAAGGCATTCATTGTCATTGGTTGATCGTTTGAAACTATGTTTTACATATACCATTTCTTGTTCATTTGCTTGCAGGGCATTTTGGCATTACTGTAGATGATACGTACAAAGCCTGTGAAAGGTTTGCAAAACTTGGAGTTGAGTTTGTCAAAAAGCCAGATGATGGTATGTGTCCTTTTTGGTTTTAGAAGAAAGAGTAAAATGGCATGAAATAATCTCAGTTTGACATTTGAGCTATGCATGCTCACTACAAACTGTAATATTTTCACGATAATAAATGACTTTGAAGTTAGAACAGTTTTAATAGTGATGATTACTTATGGTTCCTATATTATTACAACTCAGTAGAACCTTCTACCACCAATAACTTTAGTAGGGTGTTTTGTAAAGCTTTCCCTAACTTTCATGGGTTATATCATAATATGTTAAATGAAACAGTGATTTTTCACCTACATGGCTTTCCTTGTTAGTAGAAAGTTTGGTAAAGGCTAGCTTCATTTTGAACTAATTTTTGGTTCTTTTCTGCTAAAGGTTGATAAACTTCCATTAAATTTTTAGTTAGTGGCAGATGATGTTTTTAATGGCAGAGTAAGAAGTATATCCAGTGCCTCTTTGTGGCAAGGGAACAAATTTGGAAGTTGCAAAAAAAAAAATATTCAAAAGGAAATTACTTTTGAAGATATAGTGTTGAAATCAATTGGTGGGTAACCACAGGAACGGGCAACACAGAAATAACTCACACATCAAAGAGGGAAACATCCACAGAGCAACGGAAAAGCTGTATTACTACTCAAGAAAGAATGGACACATGCAGTGCACTATTCTCTGTCATGCAATGTCACGCTGGTCTCTGGCTATCATTGACAAATGACTCTCTATAATCTTTAAATAGAGATCATGGACCAATGAATTGAAAACATGCGGATCAAGTGTTGTGCATACCAAGAATAGGACTGTCAGATCATCCATGCACAAGATAGAATAGTGACCATTGGATGAAAAAGTACAAAAACATACTAGAAAACACACATGACTAGTACATTAGACCAAATTTGTTTTAGCCTTTAGGTAACCTCCTGATGTCAAACATCCTATCATACTTGGGATAGGATGAAGGATTTAGATAGCGACAAAAGGAGAAGGAAGGAGGCATTGCACCTATTCCCCCTTGATGACTACTTCCTTCACATCTAACATAAACCAAGGATGTAAAAGGATGCCTTGTTAAGGGCTTATTGTGTAGGACATTGATGCTGAAGGAAGGAGGCATTGCACCTATTCCCCCTTGATGACTACTTCCTTCATATCTAACATAAACCAAGGATGTAAAATGATGCCTTGTTAAGGGCTTATTGTGTAGGACACTGATGCTGAACTGGATGCTAAGCAAGTTGGAGAAGAACAATGTCCAGAAGATGACAATTCTGAAGTTGAAAGGATTAAAAAAAGCTGCGTAAGAGTGTTAAAGATCCATAAGAGTGTTCCAAGCAAACCCAGAAACTGTGCTCCAAACAACTCATGTGCTTAGATGACATCGCATTGCAAAAGGCACATGTACAAATGAGACAAAGGTGCTTCCATCATAATTGAAAAAACTGAAGTTGAAAAGAACAAGGCAGATGCACTAAAAGGCAAAAATTTGTTGATGATCCACAAAGATGCTTCAAGGAACCCGAGAATCCTGTAGAAGATGAAAGTGATCTGACAAAGCTGTTGGCAAGTGTCAAAGGTCAAACAGTGCTTCAAGGAATCAAAGAACACGGACCTGCCTCTTGGAAAAGAGGAAAAAAAACTCAAGTGCTCCCAATAACACATAAGCCAAAATGCATGCATAGAAGGCTCCAAGCATAGAGCGCTGTCAACATAAAAAGGCTGGAAGAGATGGCTGACGTGAAATTATCAGATGTAGATGCATGAACATTAAAAAGGCGAAAATCTGACAATGATCATATAAAGCTAAAAAGATCGGATGCAGATGCATGAAAAGGAAAAGATTAGACAATGATCAACACAAGTTCTCTAGGAAGAGGTGCTAGCGTTAAAAGGGCTAGACAAGGTGCTACATGAAAAAGAAGCAGACACTGAAGTTGCCGTGATGGCTAAAGTGCTTGTAAAACAAAATAGCATAAACTTATATGCAGACACTGTAAATTTCAGATCCAAATAACTTGACTGAAAACACACATTTACAGAATAATAACATGAACAACCACACAAAAGATTAACAAAGCAATTATTTGGAAATCCCTCTCTTCTGGGAAAAACCTTATTCAAATACTTTATTCTGAAATACAAGTAGGAAAAACAACTATACTGACAAAATGAGAGCCGTACAGACTGTACGGCTCCGTACAGGTCTTAGTTTCTTTGCTGAGCGACCGTACGACTGTACAGAACTCGTGGTACAGCTTGGGTTCCTCTTCTCTGTTAATGTTTAAGCCATTATTATAGTTCTTTGCATTTCAATAGATAGCAATAGCATAATACAAGATCATTGAGAAATACACAATCACAAGAGACACATCATTTATCCTGGGAAACCCTCTAGGGGAAGAAAACCCAGCAAAACTTCCTTATTATAGATAACCAATAGAATGCCAAGAGATAATTCAAACTAAAACAAAAGTTCCTCTCCCAAAGATGCGCCACTCTCTCTCCTTCTTCTGCAATTCCAAAACTTGTCTCTCAAAATGAGCAAGTGAGTTGTGTCTAAGTGAGGCGCTAGCCTCCTTATTTATATTAGACTGGCACGTGTGAAGTGTCTCTTCACTGGCAGGGCCGACTTCTCCAACTGGGTGGTTATAACCACCTTTATTATAATTCAGCGCCCCTTTAATATTTTCTGGGGCCGACTTCTTATTCTACCTACTACAATTATCTTTTGACCAATCCGCAAAAGGGGATTTGGTCCTTTATAATAACCGACATGATCAATCCGCAATGGGGATTGATCCAATGAATAATATATCAAATAATAATAAGAATACTCTTTGCAGTTACATTATTTCAACACTCCCCCTTAACAAGAAGGGTATTCTTCAACAACATCATGCGAGAGAGAGAGGACAACATCATCAACAACATCAAGTGGGTGAGAGGACAGCATCATCAATATCATCTTGGAACACTGACTGGCGTATCTATAAATCATCGAAAGTTTTCTTCATCGGCAACATCGTCGTTCTCAAAGGAATGCCATCATCATCTGCATCAATATGTATTAGTATAAAAACTGATACATCATCATCATCACAGCACAAGGCTGGCTCATCATAATACAAGATTGGCTTTACGTCACAGTTGTCAAGCTGGAAGCTCGGTACTTGTCTCATCTCAATGTCTTGCTTTACGTCACAACACTCAAGCTGGAAGAAAGATACTAGACTAGCTTTATGTCACAACCATCAAGCTGGAAGCACAGTACTAGTCTCATCTCATCGTCTTGCTTTACGTCACAGCACTCAAGCTGGAAGCAAGATACTCGTCCTGCTTTATGTCACAACCATCAGGTCGGAAGCAAGATACTAGTCTGGCTTTACGTCACAGCTATCCAACCAGAAGCTCAGTGCTAGTCTCATCATATCATCTTGCTTTACGTCACAACCATCAGGTCGGAAGCAAGGTACACATCATGCTTTACGTCACAACCATGACGTCGGAAGCAGGGTACTAGACTTGCTTTACATCGCAGCTATACAGCTGGAAGCATAGTACTAGTCACACATCATCTTGCTTTACGTTGCAACCATCAGGTCGGAAGCAAGGTACTCGTCCTGCTTTACGTCGCAACCATCAGGTCGGAAGCAGGATACTAGACTGGCTTTATGTCATAGCTATCCAGCTGGAAGCACAGTTCTAGTCACATCACATCATCTTGCTTTACGTCACAACCATCAAGTCGGAAGCAAGAGATGTCTCATCTCAGCATCTACTCCCCCTTTCGAGGAGGGTCCTTTCAGACTATACCAAGCTTATCTCGAAAGTACTCAAACTTTATACGAGATAGTGGCTTGGTCAACACATCAACAACCTGTTCATCCGTGCTAATGTACTGGAGCTTTTAAGGCTCCTCTCTGCACCATGTCACGGATGTAATGATATCGGATCTCTATGTGTTTCGACCTGTCGTGGAATACAAGATTCTTTGTCATCTTTATGCAGCTCTGGTTGTCACATAGGATCAAGGTTGCTCTCCTCTCTAAGTCAAATAGGCCGGTCAACAACTTTCGAAGCCATATAGCTTCGCAGCTGGCAGAACATGCAACAATGTATTCTGCTTCAGGTGTGTTGAGAGAAATGCTAGATTGCTTCCTACTCTGCCACGAGATCATAGCTGATCCCAAACTGAAACAACATCCTGAAGTGCTTTTCTTGTCAGAAACACTTCCTGCCCAATCTGCATCAGTATATCCACTCAATGTGAAATCATGATCTCCATCATA
>ML778975.1:476007-494203 GCA_009831015.1 Picea engelmannii
ATCATTATGCTGCTGTCTATATGTAATTTGCATAAGTAATCCTTTAATTTATGTGTTGCAAACTGATCCATTTGCTTTAAACACATAACATTTCACTTGCAATAAGTTTTCAAGTTTTTCAAGTCTTCTTCATTTTTAGATCAGAGAAAGAGACTAAAGTGCTATTCTCCTCACATCTCTAAAATACAAGATGATCAAGATGATTAATGAAAGGATTCTCTCCTTCCTCTATATATATGAGAGGTGAGGGAGGCCAACAATACACAAGTAGGCCTAAACCCTTATAAGCAACCTATTACAAACAAGTAGGCTTACATATGTGAAGCGCTCCTCTACAAGTGATACATGTCGAGCTCCAAGGTGATGACGATCCATATGCAATGCTCCAAGGCAAGGGCGCTACTTCTTGAAGTTCTAATCTCTTCCAAGCGCTCTTTACTTTATTAATGAAAGGACTCTCTCCTTCCTCTATATATATGAGAGGTGAGGGATGCCAACAATATACAAGTGGGTCTTAACCCTTACAAGCAATCTACTACAAACAAGTAGGCCTACATATGTGAAGTGCTCCTCTACAAGTGATTCATGTCAAGCTCCAAGGTGATGATGATCCATATGCAATGCTCCAAGGCAAGGGCACTACTTCTCTAAGTCCAAATCTCTTCCAAGTGCTCTAATGCTCCAAAGCCTCTCCAAAGCAATGTGTCATCTTCGATCCATCCAACTACAAGTCCATTCCCTCAACCCAAGCCAGCATAAGTCAAGTACAAGCCTCCTAGGTCCAAGCAACCCCATGTTATCTAGAGCTTAATGCCCTCTCCACAATGCCCAATGCTTCTCCTCTAGTGCTAGGCGTCCTCCAAGCAAGCAACCTTATCTTCATGTATCGGCTACAAGAAGTAGTCATCGTGCTGTCACAAGGTCTCCAATGCTCCAAGGAAGAATGTCAATCAAGCATCCATATGAGGTCAAGCAATCAGTGAGCAAGCCATGTCCAATGTGCAAGTCCATCATGGAACAATGAATGACTCATCCATACAGCATGCACTCCACTTCGCATGAATTACCCCCAAGCATGGTGTAAACACTTTTGGAGTAACCCTGAAAGCTAACAAGGGTGACATGTGGGTGGATGATGTGCATTGTCACTAACATGTTTGCTGTAAGGCCTGATGTGGTGTTTGCATGTTGGTTACGTGGCAGGGTCTCTTGTTTACGTGGCAATCTCCAAGGTGGTTGCATCGTGGGGTTCTCCATGTAATTTCCAGTTAGAGTTATGGTCATGTGGGGATGATGGATCCTCCAAGAGTTGTGGCCTTGGGTAACGCCCTCATGGTGGAATGTCCAAGGGGTCTACTGCTCTGACAAAGGGTGTAAGAATTGATGATAGTCAAAGGGGAAACACTCGAAAAAAGGGCTTGGCAGGAAGGGTTGTTACCATGACGGTACAATGGAGAGTGTGGTCCATGTGGATGCAACAATCAAGTGCCAAAAAAGGGAGGTTGCTAGATAGTGTAGAAAGAGGCCACCTTAAGGAAAATGTCGACCAACAAGGAGTATCGAGGAGAGTCGGGCATTGAAAAGAGTCGCACTTGCCAAAATAAAAGGAGGCTTGCTAGGATATAAAACTGATCAAGAGGGTCAAGTACTTTTGCATGAGGGTTGAGTTGAGGGTGTAGGGGGAAATGTTGAGGTGCCCATGGGCGTTGGTTACAAGAAAAAAGATGTTGGGTAGGGGGGTTGTCGGGGACACTGTTGGATAAAACACCCACAACCACAAATGAGGAGCTTGCGGGTACTTGTTGGGGTTGAAAGGGACACTGTTGGATAAAACACCCACAACCACAAATGAGGAGCTTGCGGGTACTTGTTGGGGTTGAAAGGTGAGGAGAGGTTGTCGAGGATGAGTCCAACATAGGGACTAAAGAAACAAACTACCAAGCAAGAAAGGGGTGCTAAGAAAAGAATGGGGCAACGAAGCCTCAGCATGCCAATTTGAGAGAGGCCAAAATAATGGCCTCAAAACTTTGGACAACTTGTTGGAAAGCCACAAAGTTTAGAACATGAGCTCCCCAAAAAACTAGAATGATGGTTGGAAAACCATGAAACCCAAGAACTTTGTCAAAACCACAAATGGGGCCTCAAAATCCATATAAAATACCAAACAAGAGAGGCCATACCAAAATAATCACCAAAAGACCACAAAGGGGTGGCAAAAAATTAAAATAAAGTAGCTAGAGTAATTTAAATAATAAGAACAAACTCTACAAAAGCAATGTTCTTTTACCGCTTTTAAATGGATGACCACAAATGGAGTAGGAGAGAGAAATCTTTAGATTTGAGGCAAATTAAGGCCTTTTTTGACAAAACGAAAGGCAAATCTGACTAAAAGAATTGCTGTGGATGCAATAGAGCAATCAAAATTCCTCCACAATGCACAATTGTTGCCAAAAATGAACAATAAATTAGAATCTTCAAGAGCTAATAACAAGGGCTTTGGAGGCCCGATTCTAGAACCAAAAGAATGGCTTTGAAGCTCTTCCAATACACAACTACTAGCCTCGATCATGAAAATAATAAATAGGGCTTTGACATGCACCAAAAAGGATTTTTTCGCTATGGCAAACTACCTTGAGCTTAGAACACAAAGGGGTCAACCTTACAAGTACTTTGATACCATGTTGATATCAATATGTCGGTAACCACAGTTTTGAACACCATAGAGAAATAACTCACACACATCAAAGTGGGAAACATCCATAAAGCAATAGAGAAGTTGTATTACTTCTCAAGAAAGAATGGCTACATCTAGTACACTGCTATAAGTCATGTGACATCACATCGACATCTAGCCATCAATGACAAATGGACCTCTGTAATCTTAAAATAAAGATCATGGATTAATGAGGTGAAAGTCATGGTTCAAGTGTCATGAATACCAAGAGTAGGACCTTCAGATCATCCATGCAGAAGATAGAATGGTGACCATCAGATACAAAAGTACAAATGCACACTAAAGAAAAACACTAAAAGGCACACTTGATTCATACATTAGACCAAGTTAGTCTGAAGTTTTAACCAACCTCTTAATGTTGAATATCCCAACACATAGATTGCAATGTTATCTGAAGTTTGAACCAGCTGAAGTGGATTGGAATTGGTATGTTTGGATTGTTTTCGGACATTTCCAATTGAAACTAGTCAAATTGGTTTTGTCTTGAACTAGTAAAAAACTGGTCAAATCGTTTGGTTTTGATAAAACTGATCAAAACCAACCAGTTTTGTATCGGTGCAACATCCCCCCCTCCAAAAAAAAAGAAGAAAAAGAAATCTCTAGGACTACCTTAAAACCTAATTTTCATTTTTTTAATGATGCCCCCTTATCTTGGATGGACTTGTAGTGGATTTCACTGCCATAGGAGACAAACATTGGTATTAGACCTTCAAGGGGCATGAAGTCAGGATATTGAGCATACCCTGCAAAGATTGTAAAGGATCTAGATTTGTGTGATTGTGTAGCTTGATTTGATTGTAACTTTAGTATGATTACTTTTGGACTCTCAAGGCTAGCAAGAGCCTCAATGTTGAGGTATTTTGGTTCACACATGTATTATAGTGGGTGCCATTTTAGTGACATATGAAAATGATATACCAAAGTGTTTAGCTGAAAAGATGCGACCGAAATAAGGAATGCAGCCATGCATGGTGCATTGTTGATTTGTTTTTGATACAGTCATTTGTAAATTTATATCCTCCTTTAAGGCTTACCAGATAGAGACTTGCTCCTAGATGTCAAAATGATGCACATACACAATAGGGAAATATCGAAAAGATGGAAAATGAGAGAGATATTACTTCATTCATTATTCAATATGGTGAACATCAATACATTAAGGGGAGACAATGTATCGTACCATATATATATATATATATATATGTCATGCACACACACACACACTTTCAAAAAATTATAGGAATGAACTATCGACATAGAGATGCAACTGTTTTGAACATATAGAAGACATAACTTAATCACATGATCAAATGTTGAATGAGTTATTGGCTTAGATGCGCCTTTATAACACACTTGAAACCCTAATTTTTTTAGTGCATTGTTTAAGCACTCTAGGAGTTGGACATGCATGGATACACAGGTTCTACGTGCTCAACATGCGTGGAATACGTGTTTGGCACAAGACACATACCATGCATGTTGGACATGTGGTACCCGTATCTTGCATATCCACTTGTCCGACACGTGGATATGAGATACATGGGGGGTCTAGTACATATCTTGTTTCATAGCTTAACACTATTTATGACATGTGACCTAATCAGCTTAAGTCACTTTCTATTAACCTAGAATACAAAAGTATTAATCATATGACCATTATAAAATAACTCTAATGGTCATATGGAGAACAAATGTTTGTCTTATAATAGAAACTTTTTTCTACCAAACATGTTGAAGATGTTTGTGGCCTGCCTCTCAAATGCCCTCCAAAAATCAGAATTTGAGCTGCCACCAAATGAGAAGTAATATACTACATGACAAGTAACTGACATGGTTGATGCAGAGTAAATCACCTCACCAACCACTTAATCAACCACTAACTCTCAACTAAATGATAGTCAGTGTTGGCTGAAAATTTCGGCCCACATACCATGGATGTAGATACTGATTTCAACTTCAAAAAGTTCTCTTCCACACCTAGGTACCAAAATGTTTCAAAATTCACAAACTAGGTTTCTAAAGCATGCCATAACGTATAAAAGGCCAAATTCACACCTTCAAATTGTAGTTCCCATGTTTTATCCTGTGGTTGATCCACAAACTCCTATTGCCTCTTTACTTTGTGCTAGTCCACAAACTCTTGTGGCCTCTTTATATTTTTCCACCAACAATATTACTTTTTCATGGTTGGCACTAACTCAGATACATTTGATTTCACTATAGAAGCCTCCGACTTCATTATAGAACCATAAGTGATCTTCTCAACTCTTCTTCTTTACAACCCAGGATTTAGTGACATTTGAACAAGTACACAAATCAACATACACGAAATCAAAAAATTTATTCAACATACTGTTCACCTTCACTATCTAGCCTTCCACTTATTCCTCCATCACTACATTGTGCAAGCTCTTCCTTCTCATCTTTAAGCATGTTCCCCATTACCTCTCTTTCTGAACCAACAACCTCTCCGTCTTCTCTTGAAGCATTCTTGGCATCTCCTGCCTCCTATGCTACATTCACATCATCACAGGATGGTTGCCCAACATTCTGCACTTGTCCTTCTTGCATAAGTCATAGGGTTCACTAATTATTTTCCTCGGAGTTCGAAATTCAATGATTCTCTAATCTTGTTGTTGAAATCAACGTACTTCACATGATTTTTTTTTTCAATGTCACTTATTTGGGCTATATTACAAACTAAAAAAATAAACACTGATACAGTAGCTCCTAAACTCGTCACACATTCTCCTCAACACTTGCCATACATTCACCCTTTCTTGTGTTGCTAAATCGACTATAGTCTATGCTGAAACACCTATCACTATTGAAATGTTGTGCCTGAACTATAGATTGTGCCCATGCTTGAAACATCTACCACTATTGGAAGCTTGGAAGCTGGAACAACTCCCCGCGACTGTGCTAAAGCTTGAATCAACCTAAATGAAGGTTGATCTGTGCAGTTTGCTAACATTGAAGCGCATGTCTTTGTAGCTCGAGCATGACTTTTTTTTTAAAGTAACGATTGTATTATATTATCAAAACTGCTGCAGCCATACCTGTTTAGCATTCATACATGTCAAAACCAAAGATTGTTTTGTTTCCATTGCGAAAAAGGAGGACATCGATTAACATTCACATATAGTCTAACCGAACTACCTCGCTTAAGTTTGTAGGTATATATTTTAATAAAGTTATAAACCGATTTAAAAAAAACATGCGACAAAACATTTAGAAAATATTGAAATTAAAACCCTGTATGGGCATCCATGGTGGGTTCCACCTTGGTTGCCAGGGTGCTAGATGCACCCCCAAAGGGTCTAATATGTTGAAATTTAAATATAGTTCAGATCTTTAATATTTCTTAAAGTACTTCTTGCTGATTTATAATTTATTCACAGTGAATATGCAGAGATACATGAACAGAAATAGAATAGAAGCATGCACGATAACACAAGGATTTTACCCTGGAAAAACCCTCTCAAGCTTGAGGGAAAAAACCAGCAAATGATCTTTCTTATTAGCAAATGAATGAGCTAGGAGCAGATACAAATTTACCACAGCCACATAGGCTTACAACCATGAGAGTTTGCTGTCCAGATCTAGCTTTAAAGCTAGCTCAAAATCTGGTAGAAGTTTGCAGCCCGAAACCTGAAATCAACCTCTCCTTGCTGCAAAGATCCCACGAGCAGCAGAGCTTCCTTCTTTGCTATGTCTTCAGCGAGTATTCAATGTCACTTTGTCAAGCACTGAGGAGTCTTATTAATAATAATTATTTCTCCATAACTCGCTATGGAACTTGTCTTTATCACTTGACTTAACTAAGATAACTCGTCTTAGTAACTCAACTTTACATGCATACTTGACAACTCGTCTTTGTAACTTAACTTACCAACTTGACTTTACATGCAGACTTGACAACTCGTCTTTGTAACTTAACTTACCAACTCAACTTTACATGCAGACTTTGTTAACTTGTCAAGTCGACTTTGTTAACTCAACTTACCAACTCAACTCTTTGACATCTCGAACTTGACAACTCAACTCTTTGACAACTCAACTCTTTGACAACTCGTCTTTGCATGACTCGACTTGCAGCTTATCTTTGCAACTCTACTTTTCTACAGGATCGACTCTTCTTCTTTCTTCCAGCAATCACAAGTCTTTCATGGCAGCCATGGTCTCACGTGCCATCATACTAGCTCATCACATATACATCATTTGCATCTCACGTATAAGAAAGATCATTTGTCTCAGGATGTGACCATCTGGTTCTCCACTCATGGTCAATTGCTTGGCCTAGGAGAACCTCACACACCACTTTTTCCTACACAAGGCAATACCTCAACACACAAGGTCACACAGTCTTGTCACAAATAAGACTGATCAACAATATAGTCTTGTCTTGGTTTTTGTTTATACAAAGCTCATAAGACTTTTTGCCTTGTCTCAAATAAGGCTCTTCTCCAAGTCTCAAGTTAGCCTACACAAGGCAGTGTTGGAGAATGACTCACTTTGCTGCAAACTTTAACATAATAGAGTCTTCTAATAGGTTGGGATTAGAAGAGTCCATAATATCTTTAATTGAGCTAGGGAAGGAGGAAGACTGAGGTGGGCTCAAATATGTGCTATGAGATTACATAAGGCGTCCATGGTGATTGATTGTTCTAACTATTTTTCTCACAAGATGACTATAGTTGCTTGGGATTCCTTCTACTAATGCCTAATGAAAAGTAGATGCTTGTCCCTTGCGGAATTGGTCTCCAGGATTTTTTTCTCAGTGGCCTTCCTCCACCTTTCCCACTCCATAGTGTAGCTGGTGGCCAAGCCCATGGCTTCCTTGATATCCTTTTTACATTAGTGTAAGTCGTGCTTCAAACCTCTCATTTCCCCAAGAATAGAGCAACAACAATATCCACGAGCCATGTCTTCCCTCCTTTTCTTTTCTTGTAAACATTCCAGTGGTATTATGGCACCAATGGAGCTCCTAGGAGTGTTGGAGACCAGAGTCACCCTTAGCCACTTGACACTACCCTCAAGAACCAGATTGGAAGCCAAATTTAGGGAGGATTATGCATCATTCAACCTTTCTGACAATTTATTCTGAACTCCCTCACAAATTTCCATGCCGGATGGGACTAGACTTAAACCCAGAGCAATTCGACAGAGCTTGCAAGCAAGAGAATAAGATGGATATTTGCTTCACATTAAGGGCATGGTTCAAATGAGGAAGGTGGTTGACTAGGGGTATATAATCCTTTTTGACCACCGCATGCATTCTACTTATTAGATGGATGGAGGGTACCCCCGCCCCCCATTAATACCTATTTCGACGCCTATCGGGGCCAATGGAACCAACATTCCCAAAGGAACCATGATCAAGGAAGAGAGCAAGAGGAAGCTCTTGGCTCCCTTCCGTCCTCTAGCAAAAAACCACCTTCCTTAAAGCCACCATATTCGCCATTCTGTCTGCCTTTGAATTGAGCTCACGTAGGACCTGGAAGTAGTAGATGGAGTGGAATTTTTGAGCAAAGGAGATTGCCCTTTGGATAATTCTAGCTCTTCTCAAATCTTTGGGGGGTTTGCCTCTCCATAGAGCTTTGATATTGATGGTTGAGTCCCCAATGATGATAGCATCTTTGATCCTATATTCTAGAAGCACCTTGATTCCTTTGAATGTTGTGAGGGCCTCTGCTTTGTTATTAGATGTAGTGCAAGGCTCCAAGCCAACACTATTACTTTTTGCTCCTTTGGATCAAAGAGTATCCTGCCTGCACCTGCGACCCTAGTAGCTTGACCATGACCAATTATTTATATTAATGTTTTTTTTTACTTTGGAATAGAGCGTGGGGAAACCCACAGGCCGCTTCCCCTCATTTTGAGGATGGTACCCTGGGTAAACCAGATTTTGTAGAAAGCCGAGGCTTTTTCGATAGCTTGCCCATTTAAGAGCCCAACATGTCACTTGCAGGAATTGAACCTAGGTGGGGGGGAAAACACCCTCAGCACAAACTACTCGGGCTAATCCCAATTGACTATTTATATCAATGTTATATTAATATATTTATATTTAGGACATATTAGATATATTTATGTTCCATTATTATGTTAGGTTATATTGTATTTTTTTTCTGAGTGATATATCATGGTGGGAAACTCCCAGGCAGTTCCCCTCATTCCAAGGATGGTACCTAGGGTAAACCCTAGAGTCTTCATGGCACAAGGCTAGATCAACAACTCATGAATAGATCATATAGAGGTCATCAACATTCGGCTCACCAAGAACAAACATGTCATAAAGTGGGATTTGTACCTAGGTGGAGAGGATGACAATTTTTCCTCACAATGACTTGAGCTACACCCAATTTATGTTATATTAAGTTATAACTTATAATAAAGCTTAAACTAATTAAATTATATATTATAATTTAGTTTTATTAAGTTATATGTCCATTGGGTTGTGGTCTAGCAACAATTTGGAGCAATGGTCATGACAATAACCTTGGTTCAAATCATAGTGTGCATGCTCCTCCCTAGCGCGAGATTTGTCAGATGTGGTTGTTGTTATTGATGTAGCCTTGGGGAAAATTATTGAGATCACAAAATGTGCCATTCTTTGCTCAAGTGCAGGAGGGTGGGAGGAGTTTTTTCCAGGTTTACCATATGTCAAAAAGGTAGGTTCCCATTTAAAAAAGGAGTTTTATTAAGTTATAATTAAGTTAAGTTGTATAGTATAAATTTATATTATATAATCTAATTTTATGGTACATTAAGTAATATTTTTTTTTCCCAAGGAAAACCTCACGGAGAAATCCCTAGGCACTTCCCTGCATTTTGCATATGTTACCTAGTGTAGACCTTTCAATGCCAAATACGACGACTGACTCGGTAGGGACGTTGAGTGAGGCACACAACAGAGGTGGCCAACTTGAGGGAGTGACCTTGAGACCTCCTGCATGAAGCTCAAAGCACTCGAGGTATCCCATCAGTGTGTGTGTGTATATATATATATATATACCTTGAGACCTCCTGCATGAAGCTCAAAGCACTCGACCACTCGAGTTAGCTGATCGAGGTACGTTAAGTAATAAGTGGTATATATATATATATATATATATTTCACACTAAGTTGAGTAGTATATATATTTCCAAAGAAAAAATCAGTATATTTTCTATTTCATGGAAATCAAAATATACATTTACTGGTCCACTCACCAGGAGTATTGCCAAACCTAACTGGATGATATAGACTTTATCCCTTTAAAGAGTTCAAGGAACATATCCAAAAGGGACACTATAATCCCAAGACAAAACATCAATAATCAAACATTTGTGACCAAATTCAACATATTCGGGAAACATATATGGAGATGATTGTCGGATGGCCATTTTATTAGAAGAGAACATAATCCCTTTGAAAGAGCCATGGGCTGAAACTTTAATTATCTATCAAAAGATATGTTGCTGGACCTCTGAAATCAACACCTCCCTGCAAAATTCTTAATTAACTAAGAGACCTTTAGTCAATAAAAGAGGTTCCTTCGACAGGGAATCAACTCGGTGATTGAAGTTTCTATAAGTGTGCTTAATTGAGATTAAGTCAAAGGATTCTTGGAGCTCTCTAACCCGACGTTTCCATGATGACAGCAGAAGGCTGTCCAATTGTGCAATACCATTAGACCAGTGAATCACAAACTTAGAATCTCCCATGACCTGGAACTGTCTAACACCTTTTAGTCTGGTGAAATTTATAAGGGCCCACAGAGCAATAAGCTCAGCCCAAGTGTTTAAATCAACACTAACTCCCAATTTCAAAAAGAAGAAATGATCTGATGTTAGATGTAAAACCATATGAGCTCCACAAAGATCTGGAACCCCCTGACATGCCCCATTGAAGTAACTCCAAGCTATAGAAATATAAGAAGTTGGTGCATGCCTAGGCCTTACAATTTTATTGACACGAGTCTTTTTTGATTCATTAAATGCAACGCCAACCTTATGTGCCACAAGACCTGGTCTCCCATGGAATCCATCAAACAATACTCAATTCCTATGCAACCAGATACCCCATAACACATAACATGGAAGGTCTTTGAAAGTTCTTAGCAACGGGTCTTACCCAGTGCCACATACATTGCTTGAGAGAAGTGAAGTTCCAAGTGTTGAATTTTAATGCTTAGCTCAAGCACATGTAGTTTCTTTTCAATTTAGCATGAACTTGAACCATAAACAATGTAGCTACTCTAGTTGCAGTAACCAAGATCACAAGAAGAATAACCATGAACAAGAACACAAGAAGTTATCCTGGGAATACCCTTCTCAATCAAGGGAAAAACCCAACAATCCTTTGCTATAGAGTCAAGAGAAGATCCCCCACACCATAAACCCTAGAGCACACAAGAGGGTGCTTCTATGACCTAGAAAACTTGCGCATAAGAGGAGTGCGCACTTCAACCGTACAAGTAGCTTGAGAGAAGGTTACAATGAAGTGTATGAGAGTGATCCACAATGGGGATCTACTCTCTTATTTATACATGACCTATCACATCAAATGATGTGTCTATTGGCACAATAGGGCTGACTTGTACTACTCAAAAATATAATTAATCTTTTACCAAATATTAATTATCTTTACACGGTGGGGCCGACTTGTACCCTTCACAATACAAAATTAGGGTTACACAATAAATCTTACTCTTAGACAATATAGCAAGGATCTCTCACATCCTCTAGTGCTTAGCCACTAGGGACACTTCTACCTGTGCTCAGCAATAGGGACGTCACTCTCAACAGATCAACTCAACTAAGTCCATAGGAGTACCAGGAGAGCCATCTCAAGTCGACTCAACTAAGTCCATAGGAGTTCGACAGGAGACCATCTCAAGTCATCTCAACTCAGTCCAGAGGAGCACGACAAGAGACCACACACGTCATCTCAACTTAGTCCAGAGGAGTATGACACACCAATCACATGGTCTCTCTCACAGATCGTCTCAACTCAGTCCAGAGGAGAACGACCTGGAGAATGTCTCGTGAAGCTGCAATCATCAACACCAAGAACCTGGACAGTTCAAACTTAAAAGGATTTCCTTCCAAACTTGCATAGCAAATGAACATGTAACAAATAGATGATTGATTGATTCTTCATCAAACTCGCAGAGATTGCATCTGTTCGACCCTTGCCATCTCCTTTTCTGCCCATTATCCCAAGTTATATGTTTTACACTAAGTTAAGTAATAAATTATATATATATATATATATATATATATATATATATATATATATTATTTTATTTTATTTATTATTATTTTCTTTTGAGGAAATAGTCAAATTTGGTTAGCTCGAAGGTTTTTTATCAATTCGAAGGCTATCAACGATCCAGAGGTCGGTAATCTTTTTCCTCATGGAGCACCTGTCAAAGTTTCCAGGCAATTCAATGCATTCAATTTCAGATCTGAAAATTACTTTCAAGTGACCTCAAATAGTAAACCAGTGTTGTTATCATTGAATAATTGTACATTGAAATTATGATAGAAAATTACAACAGAAACACAAAGATCAGAGATAAATCATCCATACACACGAGACACAAATTTTTTGTTTTGTAAAATTTTCTGATTGAGAATTTCCGAGGACAAAAACAATCCTCCCAACAAAGTTATAACTTTAAGCAAATTCCGGAAAAAACCCTTCAACTTGCAAACCTTTTGTACGGCCTGCTGACGTTACTTGTACAACTGTACAAACACACATGTGGTACAGACTATACGACCTCACACGACGACTTGTTTCTGCTCTTCCTCCCACGTGCAACGTTCTCCTTGGCTGGAAGAAAATAGAGAAAGAATGTCCAGAAACCCCATGCCAGATTTGCCAAAGTGAAGAATTTCCTTGCTGAAACTTTTCCACCCAATCTCCTTGGCACAAGTGCTCACTCACTTATGCCAACTCCATAATGTCACAATGAGATGTGTTAAGTGTCTCCTCACATTGCCTCTCCTTTTATAGGAGTCTAATGAGTGAGTTTAGGAATCCTTTCTAAACTCAACATTAAATTAGAATTGTTTATTCCTCCATGTGGGTGTGAAACCCCAACATGTGGATGTGAAGCCCCAACCAAGGCCCAACTCAATATACAGGGGGTTTTCACAAAATGAAAAATGCCATCTGAGTGCCAATAATGATTCCCACATGCCCGACACCAAGGCCAATGTGGGAATACCTCCCGATGCTACAAACATCAACACTCCCTCTTAGTGAGGGAAGTATTCCATCCACCATTACTTGGAAGTAGATTTGTCACCCACACTAGAAGTGGCTCTGCCTCCCACACTTGATCCGCTACCACTGCTCCCTCTGACATAGAAGCAAATCTTGCTGTATGACATGGACCCTTCTTGGAAGACACCCTGCTCCTAGAAGCTTCCCGCTTTTGAGCATCCTGCCTGGCCATCTCAACCCATGACACCTTCTTGACAGTGTTGGAAGACTCCTCTCTCCCACCTGAATATGAAGGTTGACATCCTCTGGACGACTGACTCTCCCTTTGATCCTGCACAACCTTTGGAGCTACCTGCTCCTTGTTCACTGCCACTTTGATACTTGCCATAGCTCGCATAGGTTGTCCCTTTATCCTATACAAGTTGCTGTCTCTAACTCCAAGAACCACTGTTGAGTCTGAGCTAGATCCTCTGGGCTTGATCAACACCTGTCCATCCCGAAACTCTACATCAAATCCCTTCTTCTCGATCGTCGAGACTGAGAGCACACTCCTCCTGAGTTCTAGCACCCATAGCACGTTTGTCACTCTCAACACATCTCTTGACTCCATCCGGAATGACACTATTCTAGATCCCTGCACTGCATGCTTGGTACCCATACCAAGTTCCACATACAAATCTGAGGCAGACTCTGTGAATCTCTCGAACAAATCCCGTGCTCTTGTCATATGACACGTGGCTCCACTATCCACCAACCAGGTCCCACTATCGGAAACTGTACTAGAAAGGGCAAAGATTAATAAGAACTCCCTCTGAAGCCTGTCTGCAACCTCATCCACTTCTGCTGATGATGCCTGCTGCTTCCCTTTCTCATTCTTCTGCTATGGACACTATGAAGCAGAGTGACCTAGCATATGACAAGCAAGACACTTGACCTTGCTAAGGTCCTTCTTCCTCCTCTGTTCTGGAGACGCCTCTCCTTGGAGAATCGTTTCTTTTGCCCTTCCTAGCATGAGCAGCTAGGGCCAGGTTCTCATCATCACTACTTCTTTGCTTGCCATTCTTGGACTCTATTCGAGCCTCCTCCTGGATGCAATCGATCCATAGTCTGTCAAATGGTGACAACTTCTCTTGTGCACAAATCCCCCGCACAAATGGTTTTCAAGACCCAAGAAAACCATTCAATGATTCACCAACTCTGTGTCAACAATTACCTCACCAATGGCTAAAAGATGATCACGAATCTGAGTGATCCTCATGAGGTAGCTAGCAACTGTATCTGATTTGGACATCTCAACAGAGCGGAGCTGGTGCCTCAAAATCAACTTCTAGCTTGCATTCCCGCTTTGGTACAAGTCCACCAAAGCATCATGCATATCCTTTGCTGACTTCTTCTCGGAAATATGAGGAATCAAGTGATCTTTCATAGAATCCAACCACACCCGCTTGGCCTTCACTTCCCTCTTCTTATGAGTTGCCAATTCCTGTGCATCCTTTTGTTGAGATATTGTAACTGCAAAGAGTATTCTATTTTATTATTGATGTATTATTCATTAGATCAATCCCCTTTTGTGGATTGATCATGTCGGGCATTGTAAATGACCAAATCCCCTTTTGCGGATTGGTCAAACCCTAATTGTAATATACTAAATGAGAAGTCGGCCCTGCCAGTGAAAAGACACCTTAGTTCAACACCTGCCAGATTGTATAAATAAGAGAGGCTAGCGCCTCATTTGTTCACTCACTCACTTGTTCATCAGAGCACAAGTTTGGAGCTGCAGTTGGAGAAGAAGGAAGAGAGAGAGAGGCGCATTCTTGGGAGAGGACTTTCTGTATTGTTTGAGTTATCTCTTGGCATTGTATTGGCTATCTATATTAAGGAAGTTTTTTCTGGGTTTTCTCCCCCATGAGGGTTTCCCAGGATAAATGATGTGTCTCTTGTGATTGTGTATTTCTCAGTGATCCTATCTATGCTATGGTTATCTAGTGAATTGAAAAGAAACCTAATAATAGCTTAAACCTTAACACCTTTGGTTCTTGAACCACCATCTCAACATAATCTTTGAGATCATTCTCTACCAAGAGCAAAAGGATCCTAGCCTTCCAGGCCCGGAAATTAGTGGCCCTCTCCAACCTGTCCTCAACTCTAAGAGTGCTCACCATTGTGTCCTGCCCAGAACAAAAAATTCTGCAACCACTTGTGTCTCAAGAGATGACTCCCTCTCTCTCTAGAGACTATGCTCTAATACCATGTCAAATATTTCAGGCAATTCAATGCATTCAATTTCGGATCTGAAAATTACTTCCAAGTGACCTCAAACAGTAAACTAGGACTGCTATCACTGAATAATTTTACATTGAAATTATGACAAAAAATTACAGTGGAAACACACAGAACAGAGATAAATCATCCATACACATGAGACACAAATTTTATGTTCTGTAAAATTTTCTGATTGGGAATTTCCGAGGAAAAAACAGTCCTGCCAGCAGAATTACAACTTCAGCAAATTCCGGAAAAACCCTTCCAACTTGCAAACCTACTGTATGGCCTGCTGACGTTACCTGCACGGCTGCTGACGTCACCTGTATGACTGCTGACATCACCTGTATGGACTGTATGGAGTCTGAACGCATGCGTGGTACAGACTGTATGGCCTCACATGTGTGGTCTGTTTCTGCTCTTCTTCCCATGTGTAGCCTCACATGTGCATCCTTCTCCTTGGCTGAAAAAAAATAGAGAGAATGTCCAGAAACCCCAGGCCATATTTGCCAAAGTGAAAAGTTTCCTTGCTGAAATTTTGCCACCCAGTCTCCTTGGCACAAGTGCTCACTCACTTATGCCAACTCCATAATGTCAGAATGAGATGTGTTAAGTGTCTCCTCACATTGCCTCTCCTTTTATAGGAGTCTAATGAGTGAGTTTAGGAACTCCTTCTAAACTCAACGTTAAATTAGAATTGTTTATTCCTCCATGTGGGTGTGAAGCCCCAACCAAGGCCCAACTCAATATACAAGGGGTTTTCACAAAATGAAAAATGCAATGTGAGTGCCAACAACGATTCCCACATGCCCAACACCAAGGTCAATTTGGGAATACCTCCCGATGCTACAAAACATCAACGACACAACTCCTTTCCCGTAATTTCTAGATGGAAGGTGGATCGATCGCTGTTTGCAAGAGTAGCCAGTGACCCAGCGGGGCTTCCCGAATTTGAAACTGTAACCTCTTGGAAATACACATTGAAAAATCACTTCAAACCTGTTGAGCTAACCCACTAGGCTTAAAATGTTTGGTCGACCATATTGGGATGCAATCTAAATCAAGCTTGGGTCTCATGGTTATAATCGTGGGGTTATACTGCTTGTGTGCAACTCGCAAGTGTTCCCGGATGGGCTTAAAAGAACCCCCCCTGCTTTCTTATCGGAAGTGATATTTGAACTTGGATGGGTAGGGGAAAAATCCTTGTGCTTTCCCATTGCACCACATGCTCATGTGCAAGAAATAAGTTATATATATATATATATATATATATATATATATATATATATATATATATATATATATAAATTGTGAAAAATTTGAATTATATATTGGTGAATTTTATTGAATGTTTTTGGGCATGTGTTTTTTTTCTTTCTGAATTCCGTTGTAGTCAAATTTGAACATGAACACAAACTATGTGACTATGCTCCTTGTAGATCAGTGGATTTTTCAGCATCAAACCAAGCTTCGTTGATTCTCGTATCCTTTCTCACAACATGATTTGTGCAAGGATCCAACAACCTATATGCTTTACTTTGGTCAATACATCCAACAAATAACATTTTTCTACATGTGGCGTGCTTTCATTTTCTCTCTTTTCTATTTGTGCAATATTCTGCTATTGTGTGTGTGTCATTTTGACACTGGAAAGTATGCTCATCTTTGTTTTTTTATGTATTCTAGTGCTCCCACTGCACTGCTTTGATTTCTATAGCATGTTGCATAATCACATGACCTGCCAGTCTACTCAAGTCTCGTTGAATCTGCCAGACCTGTGGCTGAAATGGGTCAATTTGAGCTGGACCTGGTGGAATTGACCTGTACTCTGTTTGATCCACCCAAAATGGCCAAACTTGCCTAAAACTGGCTGAGTCAACACACGACTTGCCAAATCATAGGAAGATCTGCTGAGTCAACAAGTTGAGTTGTCTTTAAAATCAATATTTTTGCTCATTTTCAACCATCAAGTCCTTTGAGACCATATTTAAAGTATAACATTAAATTCTTAGAGTAAATGAAAGTAAAATATTTGCCTTATATTTTACTTTCATTAACTAAATTGCTATCATTAAAAGTTAAAAGTGGGACCCCCATTTCAGGATGTTTAGTAATGGACTTACACCTATAGGACCTCACACAAAGAAAGTAGAAATTGGCGTGTTTTCAGCAGACTTAACAATTTTTCAGCATTTCGGCATTTCAGCAGTTTGTGAAACAGAGCAATGCATCTTTTCTCTCCTACACCCCATGAGTTGAGCATTGTAGGATTGTGAGATCAAAACATAGGAATTGAACTTTAGCTAAGAAGAATCAAGAAAATGCCTAGGGAACATGTGCTGGTAATGATATTAGCCATGTCATTAATAAATAGGGTTCTGCATAATGGGTGCATTCCCTGGGTTGGCTTAGGGTATTATATTTATGCAGTATTTTCATATTTTGTCATATGATTTGAGATTTGACTCTTTGAGTCTTGACATTGGACAGTTTTAGAACGTTTGTTGATTTTGATTCATGAAACATAATTTCATGCCATGCTCCATTGCGATTTCAAATCTTGATTCTTGATCATATGATAATTGATTGTAATCATATGATGTACTTGCATATGCTATTTTTGCATCATCTTCAGTGTATTTGCATCATACTTGGTGTAATCTCTCATGTATAATTGAAAAAAACATTTTATTTTTCACAATGATTTTTTTTATTTTATTTGTATTTTTCATGGTGCCAAGTCTTTGTTGGGTTGACTCAGGAGTCTTTGCTAAGTCCTGAGTCAACTTTGATTCTTTGGCTAAAGTGAGTCTTGTCCTCAGTTGAGTCAAGTGACTATTGTTGAATTTTAATGAAGATTTGTACCTTGGACAAGTGGTTCCTATGGGTTTTTAAACTTTTACCTAGGAATGTGGTCCACAACTTAAAAGTGGGTCTTTTTCATAAAGTCACTTTATAAGTGGTAAAGTGAACTTTAA
>ML778975.1:502800-519774 GCA_009831015.1 Picea engelmannii
TTATTGCCGAGTTTTTCCAAAAACTCGCGAGTTTTTCTCAAAAACTCGCCAAAAAATCGCCAAAAACTCGGCCGAGTTTTTCCCCAAAAACTCGGCAAAAACTCGTTTTTTCGAAAAACTCGTAAAACTCGCGAGTTTTTGCCGAGTTTTACAACACTGGTTAGAACATCACTTTCAAGGCTTACAGTTGAAACTTAGATGTTCTTTTTGTTGATTGTTTGAGACAGCACACATGAAGAGAGAGAGAGAATGCATGATAGAAGAAGAATACAATCACTTCATTGATCTTTATGTGAAGATTGTGTTACATAAATCCATGTACAAAATTGATAACTGCTTGAAAAATGGATGTTACCCGACGTATGAAATAAACCGAATGTCTTTTACTTTTAAATTTTTATTAGCAAAGTACACAACAGTTAACAACACACTGTGATTGTTAGTTATCACTACATTTATTTTAAAGTTAATCCCCACATATTGACTCTGGACTCTGGAGTCTAATTACTACTACATTTTTTGTGAAATGCTTCTTATGTTATTCTGAGAAAATAAAACATGTGCATATGTAAATTTTTATCAAAAAATGGGTTGCAAATTAGTAAGCCACTCGCATGTGTTAAAATGGGGTAAGATAATCCTCCCATATACCAAAGTGCAATAAACAAAAATCAGACTGTTGTTAAAAGTCCAAAATCCCCACTAAGATTAAGCAGCATAAAAAAATTATGGTATAAAGCCTTGAGAAGTGTGCAAAATAAAAACATGTCATCATAGCCCTGGGGCTGCAGTAATAACACGACTCCTGAAGTATATGCAGCAACAACATCGGGCTCTAGGTCAACGTTGTGTGGCTTTGGCCATCTAGATGTTGGCAGTGGGTTATACATAACCAGTAGGCCCCAACGGTCTCCCTCTTGCTCCCCCTGAACACTAGTCCCCTCAGAAATGGCCAAAGGTACACATGGCACCTTGTTAGAAACTGGGGGACAGGGGAACTCATCGTGTTGGCCATGTGGCCAGCTTTGCCATTGCTCCCTCCTCTCATGAACCTATTGCCCAACTGGGTGATGGGGTTTGTGTTGGCCTGCAGACTGCTTGGACAGCTGGGAAGGTATAGGTGAATGGGATCTGGATTGATTTGGCAGATCCCATCTCTTAGTGCATGGGACCCCACTCCAGCACTCCAGAAACAACCAGAAGTGTTCAACATCTAATGAATAATTCTCCACCTGTGCTTGGGTCTGCAGTGACAGATTCACCATTATGGAATTTTTTTTCATCCAAGGAAAGGGGATATCAGACTCTTCATTCATAAAGCCAACCTGATTTCTAGCTTTCAAGAACTGGAAATGAATTTCAGTACTGAGCATATGCCTGGCCTTGTCAAAGCCACTATCCAAAATCTCTTCTCCCTCAACAAAGCCCACTTCCATGATAACTGTGAGCTAAAGAAGTGCTTACACAAGTTATAGGCCTAGTACCAGGCCTGTTGAGCCTTTTGTTAGATCTAGAATAAATGCTCAAGTGACTCATCTTGGCCATGGAAGGCACAAATTGACTGAGAAAGGCCAAAGTGTCGAAGCATTCTTCCTGTAGCATAATCACCATGCATGAGTGACAAGGTGAACATAGAGTTTCTCAGCTCCAGCTTCCAAAGGTTCTTTCCAGATTGCCCTGAGTCAATAAAGTTGAAACACTTGTGTTGATCCTGGAATAAATCCTCTAGACCTTATTAAGCCTGAAATTAATTTCTGGATCGAACTTACCAATTTGTAATCATCAATGGGCTTATAAGTTGTTGAAGTTTGTAGCTCGGACAGGTATTTCCACATTGGTCTGTGTTTGATGTGTGGAAATCGTCATTAATACCTCTCAAAAATTTGGAAATTCAATTTAATAATTTAATTATTAAAGTGAATGTCATTTTATAATTAATCGAGTTTAATTTAATGAAATGCTGAAGTTGTTGGCATTAATGAATTAAGTGGATCCTTTCCTTGGATCTCAAATGAGTTGAGATTTAATCTCAACTGTCAATCACTTTGGAGATTAGAGTTATGCTTGATTTGGTCAAAACTCAAGATTATAAAAACAGCCAAGGTGAGAGGAGAAGACACATCACAAGAAAGAGTCAGTGACTCATAGAGGGAGCGAGAGAAGGACATTTTGCTCAATCCAAAGGAGGAAGATACTGCAGCCGGGGAATTTCGGGAGGCTGTACCAACAAGGCGGAGGCTGGGATATTTTTTGGAGGGGCTGTACAGCCCGCAGGAGCAGCCAGCAGAGATGTACATCCAGCAGCAGGCTGCTGTAGGGGCTGTACAGCCCGCAGGCAGCACAGTACAGCCTGCGGAAGGGGCTGTACAGGTCGCTGTATAGCAGGGCCATACAGCAAACAGGGATAGTAGGGGCAGAGGATTTCGTTAGCAGAGATTTGCCCAGGTTTTGCTGCTGTTTGTATTTTTCTAAGTGGGCCATTATCCCAGTCAGGGAGCCCTTGTATGCTTGGATATTATTTTAATAAAAAACAGATTTGAAGGGCAGAAAATCTGTGTTGAAATTGGTTTCGTTTGCTTCCGCGATTTAATTTCTGTTAATTATTCCAGCAAGTATATTTTATTCAGTGAGATGTAATTATTTATTTCAGCAAGGAAGTCACTAGAAATAATTTATCTAGGGTTGGGATTAGAAAATTAACATGGTATCAGAGCATTCAAATTTCTCTCTGAAGATGAGACCGATTTCAAAATATTTTTTGCAGATCTATAAATCAACATGGTTATTTCCATGACAGTTTGATCAGATTTAGAAATGGCAACAACTAGTCTTAGGCTTGAAGATCGGTTAGATGTAGCATCTAACTCTTAGAGTATGAATGAATGTGCTCATTTTACCATTGACAATATCGCTATTGTCACCCAACCATAGGCCGAAGCCACCCTCCGAGCACCATAACCTTGACAGAGAATCACTCCGGAAGCAAACCCTAGGCTAGATAGCCAAACAAAGGGTAGCACACCTTTCCCCAAGGATAGCGCACCAACAAGAGCTGATCAGATAGTCCAAACCCTAACCAATAGATAGTCCAAGCCAAACGTGATTTGCTAGCTGCAGCAGCTGCAATGGCAGCTCTCCTCCAAACCTGCGCACAAAACTGGGCACTGTAGTGCGCACAAGTGCTGCTCTGCAAGTCTGAGACTTCTTTCCAGAATGAAGACTGGCCTCCTGTATTTATAGTAAATCTGGCTAACTGCCTGGGCCAAATTCTCA
The DNA here is from genome assembly GCA_009831015.1 of Picea engelmannii. NCBI lineage: Eukaryota > Viridiplantae > Streptophyta > Pinopsida > Pinales > Pinaceae > Picea > Picea engelmannii. Next base: position 506,074 of record ML778975.1, read on the forward strand.
TTCTGGGTATCTGTCTGTTCAATATATATTATTTCTTCTGGCCGACTTCTTCTCTTGGAGGCTAATAACTTAATATAAGTTATCCTCTTGAGCCGACATGTCTTCTAGGGTTATTAGCCAACTCATTAGGGTTTCTTCTTGCTTCCCGGAATATTCTATTCTCGTTAGGTTTACACGTGGAGGTAAATACCTCCCGCAACTACCATAATATCAACACTCTCTCCTAGCTAGGGAGGTATTACAGGTAATGGTCTTGAGCACAAATATACCATTCACCCGGTAGCATCAACATAGTTGTATAGACTATCTCATGACTAGATCATGAGCACCATCATCACCATCAGTGTCATCAGCTGCATCATCTCTCGGAACCATACTCTATTTGAGTAATGATACTCACTCCACAGAGTGACACAAGAGCCATTCTTCAAATGTAGAAGAGTAAATGTTCTGAACCATTTTTTGTCTGAAAAATCTCTGTTCATTGATCATCCATCTAGTTGATAATCATTTTCAACACTGCTGATAGTCTTCAAGTCAATTGGAACAATATCATTCAATAGAACACAACTGTGTCTATCCATAGTAGTACACAACTACAATCTAGTGGTACACTACCACACCAAGTACCACATAGATACTTGATCAAACAGTGGAACAGATCCACCACAGTAGTATACATCTACTGTCTAGAAACATACGGTCTTCATAACAATCATTTGATATCAACCTGCACAGAAACAATTTTATGATATAAAATGAATCATCTGGGCCATTCTTCCACTCACATTTGTGAGATTTGGAAGAGCATCTGCCTTCAGAAGGTAAAACATCAATGATGAGCTATCTGGACTATTCTTCTCAAGCAAGGAAGAATAACTGTCTTGATTTTCTGAGCCTAGACCATTCCCCACCCTGGGCCATTCCTCCAACACTAAACAAAGTGTAACCTGGAGAGAATGAGTTTGCCCTAAGGAATGTCTGTCCCTGATTGCTGAACCTGGACCATTCCCCACCTTAGGCCATTCCTCCGGCACTAAACAAAGTGCAACCTGGAGAGAATGAATCCACCCTAAGGAATGACTGTCCGGACCATTTCCAAATGAAATGACTGTCCTGCACCAACCTCCAAAACAGACCATTCCCCATGTTAATCACAATGGGAAATCGCTGTCCGGCGAGGCGGGCCAGTCTTCTTGAGTAACCCTCAAGAAGAGAGACTGCCCTAGACCACTTCCCAAGTTAACCACAATGGGAAGTCGCTGTCTATGGTACATCAACAATCTTGACCATTTTCCGAATTGGAAAATGTCTGTTCGTCAGAAATCTCAATCCACTTTCTGAACTGGAAAGAATCTGCTCATCTTGGACCATTTTTTGAACTGAAAAATGACCGTCCATCAATTAATAATACATCATTGCTCCCTCCCAACCTGGGAGTCATCTCTTCCTTTTTCAATAAGGAAGTCGTCTCCACGAGCTCTAGCTTGAGTACGCAAACTCTTTCATCTTGGACAAAAGCTTTACCAAAATGTCTGCTTATTTGCTCATCTGTGGAGATATGTATTGGAGAACCACTTTCTCCTTTCTGGACTTCATCACAGATACTGTAATGCTTGATTTCAAATGTACTTCGGTTTGGAGCACTGGTTTTCTTTGAAGGCTTCATGTAGCTCTGATCAATAAAGTATATCATTGTTGGAAAGTTGGAACATATCCATGTGGCACTTCTTTTGTCATCATGAGATCTGATCTTCTGAGTAATCATCTTGATACAATATCTCTGTTATAGAAAATCTTCACCACGCTTCTGCTGTGCACTGGAGGTTCTCCACCAAGTTATCTTCTTCCATCTGCATACAAGGGTCTCTTTCTGGTATGCTTCAAAGTCTTGAGGTTGCTCTTCATACGCTCTTTGTTCAATTGCTCTGGAGAACAGTCTTTGCATTCATCTGATGTAGAACTCCAACCCATGGATATTGCGGATGATATAAAGACTCATGTAGAGGTATGTTTGGTTTACTGGAACAAGTAATCATCATAGTCTTCTCCCTTCATCTGGGAGAACCTCTAGTTTGTATACACTGTTCTTCATCACAACTTTCAGTTCCTCTGCTTGATTGCTTTTATTGAGTTCATATCAGGTTGGTAATCTTGTGATTCTTAATACAGTGACTGGTTGTTCTGGCTTCTCTTTCTTTCTTGGAATCTTCATGTTCTTCCTGATGTTTTTCTTTAGCTCTTCGGTCCATGGAGTTTCTTATAGATTCGATGCCCTAAAGATTCCACTTCTTCCTTTCATTATAGGATCATGGATGTGGATGGACAACCAGGGATACTTTAAGGCTTCTCTTCGAAGAAGATTTCTTCTGAGGTTGAACTGAACACGTACTGTCTTTCATGTCTGCTACCATGGATATATACTTCATCATCTTCAATGGATCATAGGATTAGCTCTCTCCTAATCCTTGCTTCATGTATGAGTGCATATAATCGGCTCCCTCCGTCTAACAGAGTCCACGCTTCCGTCTTATTGTCTTCTGCAAAACATCATAAGTCTTTCTCCAATTTCCTCTTGATTGCTGACTTCTTTTTGTCTTTGCTTCTTCTGATTTCGGCTTATCTTGTAATAGCTTCCACATGATTTGTTTGATGTATTTCATCCTTTCATGTGTATTATCTAACTTGTATAATGATAGCAGTCCTTATCTTGTTGTTCTTCCATAGGTATAGTTCTTCTTGGAACATATCATCTTCTAAGAGATAGATATGGAAGATATGTACAAAGACTATGCAAACAAGATATGTACAAGAAATAAGAAGAGTATTGTTACCTTCAGAAGAATAAGTCTCTTTCATCCTGCCTAGTCTTCTTTGTAGGTTCCTTTTCTTTGGCAACTGATGCTTCGTGTTTCTCCTATATTTTCTTTAGCTCGGGACAATGATTCTTGTAGTGACCATACTTTCGACAGTTGAAGCATTGTATTTCTGAAATATCTTTCTCTTGATTTGTTTTCCTCTTTGAACCAAACTTCCTTTTGTTCCTGAAATTCTTGAATCTTGCTGTGAAGGCTTGATCATCATACTTCTTTTGGGGTTTCTCTTTTGCACTGATCCTGGATTCTTCTTGAGCTCAGCAAGTCCAAAGTTCTTCAAATGCAGGATACTCCTTCCTTGTGTTCATGCTTGCGGCAAATGCATCCCACGTCTTGGGAAGACCATTGAGTACTATGTTTACCAATTCCTTCTCTGAAACGATTTCTTCAATAGCTTGTAGTTGATCTCTTAACTGAGAGATTCTCACAAAGTATGATGTTATGTTGTCATCATCATTCATCTTCATGTCACAGAGCTCATTCTTCAGACTCATTATTTGTCCAATGTTTCTGACTGAGAAGAGGTTTGTTAGGGCATCGTACATCTTCTTCGATGAGTCAAGATGGGAGATGTAGGGTATCAAGTGGTCTTTTATAGAGTCCACTATGATACTCATGGCATTGATGTCACCGTCTTTGAACTTCTCCATAACTGCAACGTTCTGCGGTTCCTTCTCTTTTCCTTCTTCAAACTCTGGTTCCACGATCTTTCCTTTCACGATATCTAGCTCTTTATTCTTGGCAAGGATGAGGTCAATCCTTGTCTTCCACGCTCTGAAGTTAGAAGCTCCATCTAACTTGTTCTCTGACTTCATAGAGTAAGTCATGGCTGCTTTGACTTGGTCAACCCTAGATTTGACCAAAAACTCAAACTTGACGTCTTGGCTTGCTGAGAGGACCAGGAGATGCACTAGGCTAGGGCGCACTGATCTATCCGAAAATTAGGTCAATCCCTTCACTTAAGGTGCCTCAATGAGAGAATTAGGGTTTCTGCAACTGCACCTACTAGTAACCCTAGCGATAGTGCTATGGTGACTGCTCCTGCTAGAAACCCTAGCGATAGTTCTTCAACGAGCTTAATATCCTTACAACTATGTTTCCTTCTAGCGGTTAGACTGAATGAAGGAGGTTGTGGGCCCATAACCTGTTAGAATATGAATGAATGTGCTCGTTTTACCATTGACAATATTGCTATTGTCACCCAACCATAGGCCGAAGCCACCCTCCAAGCACCTTAACCTTGACAGAGAATCACTTCGGAAGCAAACCCTAGGCTAGATAGCCAAACAAAGGGTAGCACACCTTTCCCCAAGGATAGCGCACCAACAAGAGCTGATCAGATAGTCCAAACCCTAACCAAGAGATAGTCCAAGCCAAACGTGATCTGCTAGCTGCAACAACTGCAATGGCAACTCTCCTCCAAACCTGCGCACAAAACTAGGCACTGTAGTGCGCACAAGTGCTGCTCTGCAATTCTGAGACTGCCTGCCAGAATGAAGACTGGCCTCTTGTATTTATAGTAAATCAGGCTAACTGCTTGGGCCAACTTCTCATTCTGGGTATCTGTCTATTCAATATATATTATTTCTTTTGGCCGACTTCTTCTCTTGGAGGCTAATAACCTAATATAAGTTATCCTCTTGAACCGACTTGTCTTCTAGGGTTATTAACCAACTCATTAGGGTTTCTTCTTGCTTCCCGGAATATTCTATTCTCGTTAGGTTTACACGTGGAGGTAAATACCTCCCGCAGCTACCATAATATCAACACTAACTTCCTACCTTGGAAAGCAAGGGTTACTTTGCTTTTAAAGGAACACGACCTTTGGGAGATTGTGGATAAGGTTGTTCCTACACCGACAAATGCAGTAGAGAAGGCTGCTCTCAAGAAGGACATCAAAGCCCAAAGAGTGATCTTGGATGACGTGAAGGATCATTTGATCCCTCACATGGCAGAAAAGCAGTCAACCAAAGAAATGTTCAAGGCTCTAGTGGATTTGTTCTAGAGTGACAACTTGAACATGGAGATGATCTTGAAAAACAAGCTTAGATCCATCCAGATGTCAAGATATGACAATGTTACCAGCTACTTCATGAGGATCACCAAGACACGTGATTAGCTTGTAGCCATTGGAAAGAAAGTGGATGACGCAAAACTTGTTAATGTGGCATTGAATGGTGTCACCAAACCATGGTAACCATTTGTCAAGGTGATCTACGCTCGCGAGAAACTTCCAAATTGGGAGAGGCTTTGGGATGATTGCATCTAGGAAGAGACTCAGGAAGAGTCCAAAGCTGGTAAGCAGGGTGGTAGTGATGAGAACTTGGCCCTTGTCAGTCAGGCAAGAAAGGGTTCCAACAAGAAGGGTAATAGTGAGGGGGCAACCTCACAGCCGGGGAAGAAGAAGAACTTGAGTAAGATCAAGTGCTTTGCATGCCACACAAATGGATATTATGCATCTCAGTGTTCGGAGAAGAAGAAAGGAAGAGGAAAATTGCAACAAGTAGCAACATATGCAGAAACTCAGTTGAATGAGTTTTCTACGAAGTTCAAGGAGGGTTTCTCACTAGTTTCCTACATTTCCACCAGCACAATCACCGGAAGTGCTTGGTACTTGGACAGTGGTGCATCTCGTCACATGACAAAGCACGAGAGCTATTTAGCAGTCTGATGGAGATGGACTCAGGGATCCATGTGGAGCTTGGTGATGATGCCAATTATGCAGTGAGGGGAGAGGGAACAATCTTGTTCCAACTTGAGCAAAAGGTTTGTTTGATGCCCAGGATGTGCTATATGTGCTAGGATTGAAGAAGAATTTGCTCGTAGTCTCAATTATGGAGGACAAGGGTTTTGCTGTTATATTTCAGAGAGGGAAAGTACTCATACATCCAGAGAGAGATATGCCTAACAGAACAATGGGGATTGGGGTTAGAGGGCAATTTGTACAAGGTGCAGGGCAAGCCTATTAAGGCCTTGGTACATGACAGTGACACCCTAAGTAACAGGATACGTCCAAACCCCTCTTTGTGTCACATATCCTACGTGTCGGACACGAATAGTGAGGACACGTGTACAAAATGTGTCTTGTTCATAGGACACGTTTCAAACACGTGTCCGACACTTACCCTCAACATGTCCTGCACAGAGAAGTACTTGGGCTCATGTTTTCTCATGCAAGTTGGAGCTGTGAGGTGTTTTGGTGGGCAACTGAGGGTTATTTTTCCTTACTAATGCTATTTAAAGAGGTCCCCACCCCTTCCATTTCACCCACCCTAGTAATTAACGGTAATGTTAAATTCTTAAAGTAAAAGTGATTTTCATCCTTTTACTTAAATTTTTAACATTACCATTAATTGTTTCAGGATGTTTGAGAGTGGTTCCAACCTCATTGGACTTCATATGGAGAAAGTAGAATTTTAGGTCCCATTCAAAATTCAACAGAATTAACAATTTTCAGGATTTCAAGATTGGCAAGATTGCAATGTTTCCACTGGATTCTATCATGTATGAGGGTATGGAGCTGACATTTAATCAAGAGAACCAAGCCCTTTATGTACCTTGATGTTGGTGGCATTGATTGTTGAACTCTTTTGTCACGACCCCAGTAAAAATGTACCCTTCACTCAAGTATAAACTCTTATGTTGAACTCTTCTCTTTGTTGTCATGTCAGGTGACTTAGTGGTGTATGTGCACACCAACCTCCATCTTATATACAGGCAGAGAGAAGAGTGGTTGAAGGGAAAGACAAAGATGTGGGATGCGTTTCCTGATGATATGTGTAGTGTCCCCAAGGTCGAGCCCCGTTGCAAACCATGTTTTGAAGGAAATTGTAATTATGTTCTATAGGCTGGTGAGCCAAGTTTTTATAAGCTGGTGGCTTATGTGTTTGTTAGGCCAGGGAGCTTAAGGGTTGGAGGCCAAGGGCCTGATTTTGTACCTGAATGTATGCAATACATTAATAAAATATTAACACCGCCATGGGCAGACCGACCATGATGAATGAGTGAAGGGGGACTAAGCATCCGTAGAGAGGGCAAGGAATTAGGGGCTGGAAGGTGGAAAAGGGGCTAAGTGTTGAGCCTAGGGGCTAAGCCTAGGGGGCTTAAGCCTTGGGAATAATATTTTAATATTTTTCCAAAAAGACATGTGCATTTTATGTTTTATCCTAAGTTCCTGGCAAGGGGAGGACGTACAAGGGTGATGCGTGCTGGTGGAACGCATGCAGTTCCATGGGTGACAAGTGTTAACCCTGGCGCATGCGAATAAAACGGCCAGGATGAGCCGTGAGAAGGGTTCCTCCTCCATTCTACCCGATTGCCTGAACGCGTACGGAGCCCTGGATAGTACGACTGACCCGACCCCTGCAGAGAAATCCTCGTGCGTTCCTGAGAGTCGAAAATCCCATGTTGACTTTCATAGTCCATGTGCATCCTCTGTCCGATTGATCGAACCCGTGCGTGGAGGCTCTGTCCCGAAGCCGTGACCCTGAACCATTCTGCCATTGTTGAACCAGTTGGAAAGCTTGTGTTTGGCTTTGTAAATCCGTGTACACCTCTATTCTGTGAGCCGAGAAGCCTGTGTTTGTTTCTGAAGAGCCGGTTTCACCTCCGTTCTGAACCATGGAGTCTGTGTCGACCCCTGCGGGAATTACTCATCACGCATTCCCGTGAACCATCACTGTGAGGCCTCGAGCCATTGCTGAGCCTGCTTGAGAGGCTGTGTTTGTATTCTCGGTTGGCTAAGGTGACCACGCAGAGCTGGACTGCGCGTGGCTTGATGGCCAGCACGAGTTGTGATTGAGCCTGTGTGTGATCTCTCTAGGTGGGAGAGGTGGTTGTTGTTGGAAGAGGTTTCTTTCAGAGAGTGTCCAGCACCAGCTTTGGGCTCTGAGACTTCCCGATCTGGCCTGTTGCCGAGATCCAGAGAGGGTTGTTAGCACCGATGGACTGTGCTTGTGAAGGTGTATACTCCCGGGCGGAACAGGCATGTGGGGAATGAAAGTCTAGTAGTAGTGGGCGTAAATGGCATCTTGGGAAGAATCCTTCCAGATTTTTTGTGCTGTTTTCCTTGTAACCTCAGCCTAGCCTAGGATTCCTTGCCTTGGGGTGGAGCTTAGTCCCAGCTCGGGGGTGACCCACTACTGAGCTGATGAGCAGTGCGGTCTAAGGCTGGGAGGTTCGTGGAAGGCCTGCACTTGGTTGGTGGATTCTACCACTGTTAAAAGATGAGTATTTGATTATGCTTTAATCATGTTTTGTATGACTCTGCTGCTTAGGTTATCATGATTTCCATTGTGTATATGAATTAATATGAGACGCTATTGATTGTTAATTATAGCAGTAAATAATGTTTTACTCTGAGCTTAAATGTGTTTATTTGTTTAAATGCATGTGGATTATATAATACCTGTATGAGTTATGTACAAAGTGGTGTTATAGATTTCTTTTAAGAGCGTTTAAGCCTTGGTAGCCAGAAAAGGTGCACTACAATATGGTTTTGAACAACAGTGTTGAGTTGGCATTAGCCAACTTGGATCTTAATGAACTAGTGCTAGAGCCGGTCACTTTTGATGATGGTGATCCTCTTGAGGGGTCATCCTCCAGAGTCCACATCAACAAATGCACAAATTGCATTGGATATAGGGGAGGAGGAGGAGGATGGAGGAGAGAGCAGTGGTAGTGATGCCAATCTTGATGATTATGACATGGAGGACTACTGACAGTCACGACTCATGAGCTATGAGATTCTTCCATCTACGGTTCTAGTATCTACCCTATGCCTATTTTGTATTTGTCATTGGCATTCCCACCTATAGTATCAATGACTCTAACTCTGTATCTATCTACATTGTAATACATTTTGATTTTGATGACTTAATGAGATTGAGAATGTTGCAGCTTATGATTCTAATTTCTTGTGTGTTCAGTGTTTGTCATTTGATCATCATTGATGTTACAATGTAGTATGTTACATATTTTGTATCGTGCAAATTTTCTAGTTTCTAACAAAATATGAATCTTTTTGTCTATATTTCATTTTTGTATGTGTAATTTAAAAAAAAAATTCATATATATAATTTTTTAAAATATATATATTTAATATATATATGTAACATAAACGTGTCCTCTGTGTCCTGTTTCCGGGGTCGCCGTGCTCGTGTCGGATACTCGTATTTACGTGTCCTGTGGCCACGTGTCTGGTGACTTAGGTGACAACCTATGCGAGTTATGGCACAAGAGGATGGGAACACCTGCGCTACAAGGCGTTGCTGATTTTGAGGGAGATTGTCACTGGTCTTTCGGAGTTTAGTGTTGAGTAGCAGGGCGTGTGCAAAGGGTATGCACCTGGAAAGAATGCCAAGGATGCTTTTCCAAGCAGCGAGAGTAGGTCCAAGGGGATCTTGGATCTTATTCATTCAGATGTGTGTGGACCGATGTCAGTAGAATCGATGCAGAGAGCGTCATACTATGTGACATTCATTGATTGATTTTTCTAGGAAAACCTAGGTCTTCTTTATGAAGACCAAGGATGAGGTCTTCAGTCAGTTTCGGGAGTTCAAGGCCCAGGAGGAGAACGAGACATGGAAGAAGGCATAACTCTTAGCCCCTTGATGCTATTCTACACATCAAGACCTTTCCAAGGATGCAAAAATTGATTCAATTGGAGCTTGTATGCAGAAGTTACGCCTCCCGCAAGTTGACCTATCTTGTTGGCCACCATGGTACGAGTGGATGCCACATCAACTCCCATTACTCACTACATGCGGGGCTATCCATGTGTGGACTTTTAAGAAGATTCTAGAAGGTCCAAAACCTTATCACTAATTGAGGGTCGAGGATGCAAAAACCCTAACCCTAGACGACTACCCGACAATATTAAATACCGGGCCACTAGGAAGAGAAGGGGTTCCATTATTTTGTTTTGTACTCGTTCCATAGTTGAGCAGAGCATTCAAGGAGTGGGATTTGTGAGCATAATAGAGACAGGAAGAAGAGTCTATAGCAGCCATTTAGGCCACAGAGTCATAGGCAACTCCATAGTGAGTGCCCCTTTCTTTGTATTTGCATTTTTATAACCGAAGAAAAGAGAGCAGAGCATAGGCCTCACCTTCTTGCTGGGTTTTCTCCTGTATCAGATTTCCTAAGATACATCCCGTGGTCAATTGTGTGGATGGTGTGTATGTTTGCCTATTTTTTCATTTTCATATTCAGTTATTTTAAGAAACATGAGCAATACACTAGTAATAATTAATCTGGGATCTAAGGAAATAAATTGCATAATCTAAGATTTCAGAATATTATAAGATCTGTTGTGACGAACTGTTCCAGTGGAATATCCAGGGTAGTTTACAGATCAAGGGAGGTGGCTTGGAGACAATAGCTCTCTTTGAAGGAGCACAAGGTTCAAACGGAGTCATTAAAGCTGCTTTAAAGAGCTGGGTGGGGTATGTATTGAGGGAGAGAAGAGGCACTTGTTCTATCTTTGAGCTATTATATTGAATGATAGGAAGATTGAAGGGAACAGATTACATAAAATGCTGAATGGTGGTAGCTATTATCTTCATAATTCTGATACTTGGTATCACCACATTGCACCTTTCTCCCAAGTGTTGCTAGTGTTATGTAAACAGATTAATCATGTAACAGCAGAGGCAGTTAAGACCAAAATCTTTATTGTATGTGTTATTCTTATGATCATTTGAATGGATAATAATCTCTCTCATTCATATTCTTGTGTCTGTCTTTTCTGTATATGTTTCATGTCAATAGTCAACAGATTGATGATGAAAAAATCTTACAGTCTGGAAATACTTACAAAATATCTAGAAGGAAAAAAAGGAACTTGAAACCATATTCTTGGTGTCCTTGGCAAGATATAAAATTTTCACTGTTGGATTGTTTACTTAAGAAATTTCAGAAGCACTGAGATTTGCGGTTATGTCCTCTCAACAGAGTAAATAGATTGAAAGCCTTCACGAGGGGTTGAGTGCCAAAGAGGGGGGTAGACTCTTTAAAAAGAATAATTTTGTCAACTCAAGATTTTGCCACAATGATGTTCCCATTAGCTTTCAGACAGAATTTCAGATGATAACACACCCATGGAGAGGGGGACCCCCAGATTCATCTCTAGACTTACTTGAAACAGGAATCTGCCCACTTTACCTGCAGACAAAGAACTTGTACAATATACTGAAGCTGAGGCCAATTCTTACTACTTACAAGGTTAGGGTCCTGACTATCAGTGAAATCAAGGGAGGGAACATCTTCCCCTCTTATTGCACTTCAGATGATTATCATAGTAAATACCGAACAATAAGGTGGCTGGCCGCTGAAGTACTTAGAATAAGCTTATTTATATTTTAGATTAGAAACCATCTTAAATATATTGTCAAAACCCATTATAGCTTTTGATACGAGATATAGATATATTCTGATGGGTTTGTCATACTGATTTCATATCCAACAGTTTTCTGCCTTTCTTAAAAATTGCTGCTCCTGTGCAGGAAAGATGAAGGGTTTGGCTTTCATCAAGGATCCTGATGGCTATTGGATCGAAATATTTGATTTGAAAAGAATTGGTCAAATAACTTCTAGTGCAGCTTGAAATGCAATCACATTAAGAGCTCACGTTGGAACGTTACATTACGCTGAAAGGTCGAGGCTTTCTTGGGGAATTCTACTATTTATAGAGGTTTGACTTTTAGCATCACGGTTTCTCCAAATAGAGATAGATCTAGGAACCAAACATAATTATAGAACTTGTTATTGAAACTATGCAGTCAAATGCTGGGTGCTTTTACTCTCATCTTTGAACTTTTGTGTTGTTTTGTAATATTGTTTGTAAAGTTAGGCATAGTCATGCAATCCTCTATAATGATGTTCTCAGTTGATCATATTTTCTTCGTCAGATACCTGATTTGTGAATTAGACTTTTTATTATACAGAAACTTGTGTCATACTCACGACCTGAGTTTGATGGCATCTTATGTTGCACTTGAAAAATAAAATAAATAAAATATTGATTTGCGTGAACAAACACTTAAAATGATTGCCGTTAGCTTTTCTCTACATACCTCTCAAGGCCCTCGAGAACTGAAGTTTATGCTGCTTTTATAAATGTTTTGGAATTCAATTCTGAAACTACTGAATTTTATTACACTAAATTGGCAGAGAACTCTTGACTATATAATGTTTCCATGTTGGTTTACAAAATATGCCAAATTTTGGCATTTCTGTCTATTGGCTTAAACGTTGGCAACTATCATACAGTAAATTATTTGATTGGATGAACTAGATTAACATGCTAAAAAAAAGCCAATGAGTGTTTTCTGGGATTGGCTCTTCACTCAGTCTCATTAGTATCATGGTGCATTAAACATAAACTTTTCGTTATACTCATAGAAAGTGGTGCTCTGCATTGTAAGAAGAGTGATCTAAGAAAGAAAATAAAGTAGAGTCAGGCGAGCATACTATTTCACTTTAATTCTTAAAATTATATTTCAAAGCCAACTCAAATAAATATCTAGAAGAAAGCCTAACAACACTTTACACTATTTACTTAAACTGTCTGTAAGAGACCATTGAGATAGATATGTAAATATTTAATAATATTTTTCAAACTTGCAACTTAATTGTAATTATGAAATGCTAGAGATAAACATTTCTTTCATGGCAAATTTTGCATTTGGACCATATTATTAGCAAGACAGTGATACTCAAGAAATGAGAACGGTCTTTCTATATATGTCTTTTGATTTTTTCTTCAGAAAAAAATCACAACTTCCTTGTCTTTTTGTTTTTTCTTCAGAAAAAAATCGTAACTTCCTATTCATAACAAATAAAAGAGGTTACGTTCTATAGATGCTACAAGAGCATTGCATAAGATCAGGAAAGGTGATCCTCGCTACAATTGATAATATAACATGAGGTTAGGTGTGCAAGCACCATTGAATTTTGAAAATAAACTGAGGCGAAAAAGAAAGCAAGTTGTGAACTATGGATGAAAGAAATCCTCGATCTTTCCTTTTTTCTCTCCCTCCTTGACCTCAATCCACACCCCAAGGAAGGTTCCACAGGGACGATCTGTAATTCAGAATTTGTATGCCCACAATTCATAGAAGATACCAACTCATCAAAATTAGAGTTATTAGATTCACGAATTCTCTTCGATCCTTCTAATGGAGCATCGTTAACTACTTCCATTTTTGAGGGAGAAATATCTTTAGTCTGGTCTTCCTCTATAGCCTCCAAGGGGGAAGGTGAATTCTCCATCGTACTTTTGGACAGGCAGTGTTACCCTTCTCTTAAACTGATGTTTACTGATTTTCTTAATCCTGGTTACCCTCATCAGGGGGCATTAGATGTCCTGGTTGTTCACAATTTCGACAATGGGATGCTGTATTCTCACAATCCAAGACCAGAGCCCATCTAAATTTTCTTGTCTGAGGATCATTTTGTCCTGAAGACCCTTATTAAGGATGTCCTGGTTGTTCACAATTTCAACAATGGAATGCTGTATTCTCACAATCCAAGACCTGAGTCCATTTAAATTTTCTTGTCTGAGGATCATTTTGTCCAGAAGACCCTTATTAAGGTCTATTTCAACACAAATGTGGGCGTAGGTGCACAATCCTGCCTCAGCTCTTTCGAAATCTGTTTTTATGTAGCTGTCCAAAGTATTCCCAATATCCTCAAGACATGCTAAATGCTAGAAATGTAATGGTATTGGTACTTTTGGAGAGGCAGTGTTACCGTTCTCTTAATCTAAGGTTTATTGATTTTCTTAATCCTGGTCACCCTCATCAGGTGACATTAGATACTTAGG
>ML778975.1:519824-536615 GCA_009831015.1 Picea engelmannii
TTCTTCCTTGGGGATGAGCTCACTCATGTGGGCAAGTATCCTGTAGATGCCTTGTTTATTCAGTGTCGATAGCAGAAAGCTATATTCTCACAATCCAAGACTCGAGTCCATATAAAATTCTCTTGTTTGAGGATTGTTTTGTCTGGAAGGCCTTTACTAAGGTCTATCTCAACACAAATGCATGCATACATGCACAATCCCGCCTCAGCTCTCTCGAGATATGTTTTTATGTAACTGTCCAAAGTATTTCCAATATCCTCAAGACATGCTAAATGCTAGAAATGTAATGGTATTGGTACTTTTGGAGAGGCAGTGTTACCGTTCTCTTAATCTAAGGTTTATTGATTTTCTTAATCCTGGTCACCCTCATCAGGTGACATTAGATACTTAGGAAATTTCCATTTTTCTGGTTTTGGAATGGTCCCTTTCTTCCTTGGGGATGAGCTCACTCATGTGGGCAAGTATCCTGTAGATGCCTTGTTTATTCAGTGTCGATAGCAGAAAGCTATATTCTCACAATCCAAGACTCGAGTCCATATAAAATTCTCTTGTTTGAGGATTGTTTTGTCCGGAAGGCCTTTACTAAGGTCTATCTCAACACAAATGCATGCATACATGCACAATCCCGCCTCAGCTCTCTCGAGATATGTTTTTATGTAACTGTCCAAAGTATTTCCAATATCTTCAAGACCTGTGAAATGCCAGAAATGTGATGGTAGATTTAGGAGGCGGAGCCAAACTGATATTCTATTAATTGACATATTGATAGGGTCAAATTCTGGGAACCATGGGGTAATAAAAAGTACCACCCTTCCCCAAAACTAGGGGCCCTTCTCAAACACTTTGATAATTAGTTTGGTTGTAACACTAAGCAATAAAAAAACCTTTGGAGCGTAGAGATATTTTGCAGTTATTTGTCTAGGTAGAGTGGATCCATCGGTACAAATTTGACAGAGGAGGCCAACACCCATTAAATTTGCATAAGATCGCTGTTGATTCAAATATTTTATGGAGTTTTGTGGCCACCAATGTTGAGACATCCAACAATGGCACCTCTTCTGATTTCTCTACAATATATGCACTAGGCATAGGAGGGATCAAAGCTGATGAAGTGGGTGATTTATCCCCGATCACATCCTTAAGAGAAGGATTGGAGGATGAGGAAGCACCTTTTGCCCATTGCTCATGTAAAACTAGAGAGAGAGTTGAATCCTTGCATATGCTATAGTTTTATACTAGAGCATGATCTTAAATTTGTTTACTTGCAAACAAAATCCATTGCTGATCCACTGGGATCTGCTGCATGTGCTCCAATTTTAGCTTTATATCAACATCAACATCTCTGGAGTGCACCCACAATTTGATCATGATTTGAAAGCTTGCTTGATGAGTGTAGGCATTTCTCTGAATACTTGGCTTGCACCGGACTCACCAAACACATGGTGAGTAGTATTAGATTGTATAAGCTGCAAAAACCATGACTTGATCCTGCATTGTGCAAGAATTACATCAAATACTTTGCGAACAATTCTTTCCCCAAACATGTTTAACAAAATCTGCTGCCATGGAAAAACTAGCAGCCAAGTATAGATATCCATGTTCTTCAAAACGAACAACCCTGGGCATATGTTGGCCCAATAACAAAGGACCAATCATCTTATAATCCTCCCACTCCGGCTGCGCTAGCCCTTGTGCATAGATTTGCAACACCTTCATACTGACAATCCCCGCCAGGAGCAAGAGATCATACAATAAAACAACCAAGGAGAAAAGCGTGAGAAAGAGGTGAAAATGGGGTTTTATCGTTCAGCTCTAAACACCATGATTACGAGTTTCCATTGCATATTGAAGGAAAGCAAGCGAGCACTCCAAATCGCCAACAAACTCTTCAATCCGCTTCGGGTTTGTACAACCCGTGGTTGATCCCAAAATCCCCATTAAGACTTAGCACAACAGATTTGACCAATAATGCTTTGGTTCTCGATGGATCTTCTCCAATAGATACCGAAATTTCAAAGGGAACAATGACTTGATCATTCGGGGTCTCGAGCTTAACCCAATCAGTGTGCTCTTCTTTGCTTACGAGGAATCGAGAAGCCAGACGAAACAACCCTTCTCTTTATCACTAATGCGATTCAAGTTTCCAACCTCAGCTCGAAACCAAAAGTTCCGGTCCATTTCAACTACAGCCTGCAGGTAAGGCGGCAACTGCGGCGAAATCTATGGTCTTTGCCTACAAACACCCTTATGAAATCAAGATTAATGCCGTAATGAAATTATACCAAGTAGTAGATTTCTATATATGTTGCAAGAAAAAACTGTCATTTTCATTATCTTCAACAAGTAAGGAGTTAAATACGACTTTACATATCCATTCCAAAGAGCCTATCCTGTAAGGATTAATGCATATTTAACCCAGGCCATTTTAGCCATTCGGTCACAAAGCCTCTTAAGGCAAGCCACCCAAGCGTGGCTGAAAACATTAATAACTATCTTTCAACAACCCTTGCTTTAAGTTAAAGCAAAGCCTCAATGACAGTGCAGTGAAGCTTAGAAATGCCTTCTAAAGCTTTCACAATAATTTTGGAGTCTTTGACCAGTAAATCTAATCCAAGATGCCTTCGACCATTCAATTCTCATAGCCACAACACTGTGTTTCTCGGCATGAACACAATCCCTATGACGATCAGAATCTTCCTTCCCCACAAGAGCAAAATGCCTCCAAGCCTTGTTGCACTTATATTCCCTTTGGATGCACTATTGAACAAACCCATGCTTCTGATCAATTGGGAAATCTGAAATGTGTTATATTCTTACCTACAACGATTCTCTATTATATGCGGGGAAGGGCTTTTCACATTAAAAATAACCTGTACCATCGATAAAATTGTCCTCAATAGTGCTGCTGTTTCGGTTTAACAAAATAGACCACATAGTTGTAAGGGGGAAATCCTTACATTTTTTCAGCATTTGCATGAATTCAACTTTTTAAAGCTTCTTCAATTGAATTGCCATGCCAGTTTGGTGCATCTAGCCAATTTATTTTCAGTTGAGCCGAACCTCTATGGAGAAGGGGTAGTGAAATTTCCTCATTCTGTTTACATGGGCGGTGACTTTAATCAGCATCCCGTTTTCTAAAGATTGTTTCAAAGTTAAAATTTTGTTGTTAAGTAGAAGCCCCATGAACAACTTGGTTTTAAGATGAGCCTCCAATTCACATAGTTGCATCCACCACCATATCTTTTCTTCTCTATACTAAGAAATTTTAATTCCTAATTAATGCAAACAAATACTAATTAAATCTTACTTATATGCTAAGAAAGTTTAATTAATTAAACTAGCTTCAATTATATGTTAATAAACTTTCATAAACATAAATAATTTTTTATTAAAATTTAATTATATTCTAATAAAATCCTAATTAACCAAATAAAATCCTAATTAGCCAATGAAAACCCTGATTAATGTCTAAATATATGTTATTCATCTTTAATTAAATCTTAATTATATTCTAATCACTTATAATTAAGTTAAACAAATCCTTATTTACCTCTAATATAGTTATCTTACAAAGAAATATGATAAAAAAAAATAAAAAAAATATTCAAGTGTTATACAATCTGTGTAATTAGAATTAATAATAGTGAAGGTAGAAAGTCATCCTATATCCACTTGTAGGTGAATGAAAAGAACTCACATGGTTAAGGTTTAAAGCAAAGATATAAGAATCTTTGTGAGATTATAAAATAAAAAATAAAAACAAATATTCAAGTGTTATAATAATAATAATAATAATCTATTTTTAAGGTCACGACCAAGCCACACCAAATTGGTGTATGAGACCCCCTTGTTTGTGGGACAAGGGACCCCCTCCGTCCAACGATTTGATTGGTAAAGTCTACATAGGTATACATACCCTACCCCTCTCTGGATTTGAACTTGTGACCTCTTAAGAGGAAACACATGTTCTTAACCATTAGGCCCACTCAGGCTGTATATACAATCTGTGTAATTAGAATTAATAATAGTGAAGGTAGAAAGTCATCCTATATCCACTTGTAGGTGAATGAAAAAAACTCACATGGTTAAGGTTTAAAGCAAAGATATAAGAATCTTTGTGAGATTATAAAGAAAGTAAAAACAAATATGAAATATACAATCTGTGTAACTAGAATTAATAATAACAAAGGTAGAAAGCCATCCTATATCCACTTGTAGGTGAATGAAAAGAACTCACATGGTTAAGGTTTAAAGCAAAGACATAAGAATCTTTGTGAGATTATAAAGAAAGTAAAAACAAATATGAAAGATGAGATTATAAAGAAAGTAAAAACAAACAAGAAAGATGTAAATTAAGTGTTATACAATCTGTGTAATTAGAATTAAGATGTAAATTAAGTGTTATACAATCTGTGTAATTAGAATTACGATGTAAATTAAGTGTTATACAATTTGTGTAATTAGAATTAATAATAGTGAAGGTAGAAAGTCATTCTATATCCACTTGTAGGTGAATGAAAAGAACTCACAGGGCTAAGGTTTAAAGCAAAGATATAAGAATCTTTATGAGATTATAAAGAAAGTAAAAACAAACATGAAAGATGTGAATTAAACATTTATTGCTAGACCATTTATTAATGTTGTAGGTAGATGCACTTGCTAACATATATCATCAAATTTTAATTTTTATATGGCTGCACACTATTGTAGTTGATATAGACCTATCTTAATTTCAATTTTTTATATAGATCCATCTTAACTTTGAATCTATTAAATGTTAAGTTGGATTAAAAGCCTTGTTAAATGTGAAAGCTTAAATTGGGTTAATTGGTTTTTCAGTGCAAACACATTGAGGTTTTTCATTTGTCTCGATGCTTAATGTATCTAAGGTTAAAGTATGGATCTATGTTACAAGTATTTACAATTAGGGATTAGGATGAGAGTAACCACTTAATCTTAAATGTCTTGTGTAATAGTCTTCATTAACATAGGGTTGATAGGGGCCGATGTGGGGGTTGAGGAGTTATTCCCCGACCTTGAAGGAATAGAAGAAACCAAATTTGCATAGGGGAATTGGGATCTCCACCAATAATGAGGCGAAAACTTTAGCATTGTTCAATTGGCTATTAATTTTAATATGTAGGGGGGTCCAAAAGCTATCGTGGTGGAGAACTCAACAATGATGCTAAGATCCCTACACCACAATAGCCATTCAAAGACCTTCAAATTATCTAGGCTTGCACGGAGAATTCTGTTGAGATTTGGGTACCTTGGAAAGTGGTCCCCTTGTGTTTGTGAGTCTCTAAACACAAAGGGGGAGACTATTACCCTTATTACTTTACTTTATGTTCTAATTTCACTTTGACTTAGCAGTTTGAGTAAAAAGTGAAATATTTCACTTAAGTCATTAAAGTGACATTTAATTCACTTTGTGGGTGAGTTAAAGGACATGAGGCAAACTAAGGAAAGTGGGTTTCCTAAGTGAGATTTTAGGATTAAATCTCACCCATTGATTAGACATGGCTAGATTGGATCTAGTCCATTGATATTTTAGGGTTTGGCCAAAGAGAGGCCAAATGAAGGAAAAGGGCAAAGATGAGACTCATTCTTCACTTGAGAGATTTGAGAGGAGAGGAGGAGGAGGAGGAGGAGGAGGATACGAGCTCTTGGGCGCATATCTTGAGGAGGAGAGGGCACACAAGGTAGAGGGCACTTGCTACTTGAGGAAGGAAGGCACATATCATGGAGGGAGGTGCTTCCATGGAGTTGGAGGCATTGACATGAGGAGAGACACATTCCTTGCTTAGGGGCACACTTGGAGGAGGAGAGGCGTAAAGTTTCAAGGAGGGCGCATTATATTCATGAGAGGAGTCATGGAGGAGGAGGGGCGCTCTACTTGAGGGGAGGCCTTAGTGAGAATCTAAGGGCACACACCCATAGAGGGAGGTCTTGCTAGAGGAGGGGCACACTAAGGCTAGGTGTGCACCAAGCCAAGGAGGAGGGCACATTTGTGTAGAGGGCGCCAAGTTCAAGGAAAAAGGGCAAGGGATTCATAAGGTTCAAGTGGGCAAAGGCAAAGGCATCTCAAGGGAAAAGGCAAAGGCACAAGGAAAGAGGGCCAAGGGTTAGCAAAGGAAGAGGGGCGCTCCAAGGCAAAGGGCACATAGCTTCAAGGGGCTAGCAGACACATCTTCAAGGGACTCCAAAGCATTCGAGAAGGGTTGCTATTGTACCGGGTTCACTTGTATATGTTTTTCGTGTTGTACATTTTGCTTTGAGACCTTCTATATACATCCACTCCAAACTGGTTTTCCCCATGGGGGTTTTTCCAGGGTCATGTTGATAAAAAACTGATGTGTCAATTTCATGCATGCTTAGATTGGTTAGATCAACATTTTAGAGTTGTAAAGATCCGAGGAGTGTTATGTGTTTGAGTATTATTGCATGTACTAACATTGGAGTGTAAAAACACTTGCAAGGGCACCTCAAATAACACTTAACCAATGAAAATTATCAGCGGAAAGTTACCAAATTGTTTGCTGTCCTAAAACGCAGCAAAGGACAATTTTGGAAGATTAAACTTAGAGCTAAATTCTGGTCAAAGACAGATCAGATTTAGCAGCCAAGACTTTGACTTTGAAAAAATTCTAAATTCAGAGGTCCAAGACTTTGAAAAAATAAGATCAGAGACAGACCAGATCAGAGCTAAATTCTATTAGAGGTCCAAGACTTTGAAAAACTTGAGTTTTTTCATGTCTAGTGAAAGCAAAACAAGCTCGTAGATGAGTAAGACAACAAGAGATCTAGGTTTCAAAGTGTGTGTGAATCAAATGGGGGGAACACTATCCAACTTCCCCCATGATACACATAAATTTTATGATGAGACCACCTCATTCAAACACTTGCCATGCCATGCAAAGTTGACAATTTAGCAAGTTAATACACTAGCATCACCCCCATCATTCCTTCCTCACTTCTTTGGCACGACACGGTTAAGAATGGTACAATGGAGGAGTTGGGCGATGTGTGTGGGTTTATTTGGCTTGGAATTGGGATGCAATTTGAATTAATTGGCCATGCTTCAAACTTTGCCTCCTCCTCCAAGTGTGAGTGACGTGCATGTGGGCTTATTTGGATGGGAATTGGGATTTTGCATGAGATATATGTCTTTTCTTTAGACATTGGCCTCAAGCGCAAGTAGTGGATATAGTGTGGTGGTTTTGTATTTTCTAAGACTTCTAGGTGGTTGGGAAAAAGGGTGAATATAATGGGACATTGCCACTGCAAGAGTGGTTGTTGCATCTTGTGTTTGGTGAGGCGAAGAGATTAGTGAAGTGACATGAAAGGGAAATAACAAAGGTGTAGTGTAGTGTAATGGATTCAACCATACATTGGAATAAATGGAAAGATGAGTTTAAGAGTGCTAGGGATTCTTGTGTAGTGGACTTAACGAAGCACATGTTTGAAATTTGGGAATGTTAGAAAGAGGTTGAAACATTCGTGGGGTTTCATCATAGAAAAGACATGTAGCTCAATGTGCAGGTGCGATCTCTGCAACTGTTGGTTTGAAGAAGTATGACCCATCTTGACCTACTTGTGAATGTCATCTTATTTCTCCTTCATGTTGATTCAAGACCATTTGAGGAACCCTCCCTCCATGGCCTATCTTCAGCCTCGGTGGGACACATGAACATACTGCACTCTCATAATCTATAATTGGTTGAAGGCACATGTGAGGCAGCCTTGCTGTCACAATAGAGGAAGATAAGCATTTAGATGATGCTGGAAATGAGCCAAAGGAGGACATGCAAGCATAGGCCCATCATGGGCTTGGAATTAGTAATCTTCATTTCAAACTTTCATATGTTTTATCATGTGGTCTTTTTACATAAGCACTATTTAAGGTAGTACAAGAAAGAAAGACCCTATGGGTTGAAGTATTTTCCCTTCTTTATTTGCACATCTAACTATGGCTATACTTACTTTTGTATTACAAAGTGTAGAAATTTCCAAAAATCAAGCTTTAATGCAACTTCATAAATTTCACCTTTTCCTAAAGGTTTCTTGGATCTAGTCCCTGTGAATTTACAGCCTTGGGGATGATATAAAATATAATGAGATAGAAGCAAGTTCTCTCCTATTGTCTTCAATATCAATGTTAAATCCTTATCAATTTCATTTTTAATTTATGTCAAATCAACAAGACATACAAGTACTTGAAATTACCAAACCATGAAGACATTGATAGCTGAAATCAAATATGCAATAAGACAATTTTGGACAGCTAAAAATTTCCCATATATAGATAAGAGATGAGGTTCATGTACATAATGTCACCTTTAGATAAGTTGGTACAACCTTTCAAGCTCTCCAAAACCCTAGCTAGGGGAAAACATGAAAAAACCTAGCTCCACCAAAGATACCCCAACAAGCTAGAGTCACACTTGCAAGTCCTCCTTGGCCTCATGCAAGGCATCTCCCCTCCTCCTCCTTAACAAGCACAACCTAGGGTTTATCCACAAATTGTAACTCCAATGTCTCCTTAGGGATCAAATCCTAACCCTAGACTTCAAGAATGTTCAAGAGACCCTAGCATCTCAATATGAGAGATAAAGTGCAATGAATAATGAACAAGAAAGAGAGAGAGAGACTAGCATTCCTCCTCCTACATCTCTAACCCAAGAAATACAAGATGTAGGTTCTCCAAGCATGATTATGGGAATGCCTCGCTCCTTCTTCTATTTATATGAGAAGTGAAGGGAGGTCTACAAGTTAAGTGGGCCTAGCCCACTACAAGCAACCTACAAGATGCAAGTAGATCCAAACACGTGAGGCGCTCCTCCACACAATCTTGTTCAACGTTTAACAAATGTATCTATGGACAAGCTACATTCAACACAACATTCTTCCTTTTGTAAAAGATGCAAGCTACTCTAGTGTGCACTACTTCATTATGAAATATTTGCAAGAACGTTGGCTTGATCACTACATCTAGGTTGATGAATTAATTGTATTCTAACATGGAGAACTAAATGAACTTAAAAGTATAGTTGATGTCAATGTACTCATTAACACAAATAATAAATCACAAAATAATGTGTAGAAAAGTCCATTAATTCAAAACCTTTAACATGTCTAATAAGGGCAAGTGTAGTGTCCCCAAGACCGAGCCCTGTTGCAAACCATGTTCTGAAAGAAATTGTAATTATGTTTTATAGGCTGGTGAGCCAAGTTTTTATAAGCTGGTGGCTTATGTGTTTGTTAGGCAGGGAGCCTAAGGGTTGGAGGCCAAGGGCCTGCTTTTGTACCTGAATGTATGCAGCACATTAATAAAATATTAACACCGCCATGGACAGACCGACCACGATGAATGACTGAAGGGGGACTAAGCATCCATAGAGAGGGCAAGGAATTAGGGGCTGGAAGGTGGGAAAGGGGCTAAGTGTTGAGCCTAGGGGCTAAGCCTAGGGGGCCTAAGCCTTGGGAATAATATTTTAACATTATTCCAAAAAGACATGTGCATTTTATGTTTTATCCTAAGTTCCTGGCAAGGGGAGGACGTACAAGGGTGATGCGTGCTGGTGGAACGCATGCAGTTCCATGGGTGACAAGTGTCAACCCTGGCGCACGCGAATAAAACGGCCAGGATGAGCCGTGAGAAGGGTTCCTCCTCCATTCTACTCGATTCCCTGAACGCGTACGGAGCCCTGGATAGTATGACCAACCCGACCCCTGCAGAGAAATCCTCGTGCGTTCCTGAGAGTCGAAAATCCCGTGTTGACTTTCATAGTCCGTGTGCATCCTCTGTCCGACTGATCGAACCCGTGCGTGGAGGCTCTGTCCCGAAGCCGTGACCCTGAACCATTCTGCCATTGTTGAACCAGTTGGAAAGCCTGTGTTTGGCTTTGTAAATCCGTGTACACCTCTATTCTGTGAGCCGAGAAGCCTGTGTTTGTTTCTGAAGAGCCGGTTTCACCTCCGTCCTGAGCCGTGGACTCTGTGTCGACCCTTGCGGGAATTACTCATCATGCATTCCCGTGAACCATCATTGTGAGGACTCGAGCCATTGCTGAGCCTGTTTGAGAGGCTGTGTTTGTATTTCCAATTGGCTATGGTGACCACGCAGAGATGGACTGCGCGTGGCTTGATGACCAATGCGAGTTGTGATTGAGCCTGTGTGTGATCTCTCTCTAGGTGAGGGAGGTGGTTGTTGTTGGAAGAGGTTTCTTCTAGAGAGTGTCCAGCACCAGCTTCAGGCTCTGAGACTTCCTGATTCGACATGTTGCCGAGACCTAGAGAGGGAGGTTAGCACCAATGGACTGTGCTTGTGAAGGTGTATACTCCCGGGTGGAACAGACATGCGGGGAATGAGAGTCTGGTAGTAGTGGGCGTAAGATGGCATCTTGGGAAGAATCCTTCCAGATTTTCTTTGCTGTTTTCCCTGTAACCTCAACCTAGCCTAGGATTCCTTGCCTTGGGGTGGAGCTTAGTCCCAGCTCGGGGGTGACCCACTGCTGAGCTGATGATCAGTGCGGTCTAAGGCTGGGAGGTTCGTGGAAGGCCTACACTTGGTTGGTGGATTCTACCACTGTTAAAAGATAAGTATCTCATTATGCTTTAATCATGTTTGGCATGACTGTGCTGCTTATCTTATCATGAATTCCGCCGTGTATATGAATTAATATTAAACACTATTGATTGTTAATTAGAGCAGTAAATAATATGTTTGACTCTGAGCTTAAATGTGTTTATTTGTTTAAATGCATGTGGATTATATAATACCTGTATGAGTTATGTACAAAGTGGTGTTATAGATTTCTTTTAAGAGCGTTTAAGCCTTGGTAGCCAGAAAATGTGCGCTACAGTTTGGTATCAGAGCTAAGGTTTCGACACTGAGCCTAGATGGGCCAGTGGAGCGGTCTTTGGACCGAGAGTGCGAGGGAAATTGGGTCTGGAAGGCCAATTTCGGACCTTGGTTTGCTCCGAAGTGTCAAGGAGTTACTTGATGAGTTTTTAAGCTCAGGAGGTTTAGCGATGTGTGAAGCCGCAGTTGGTGTGGTCTATGGCCATGGGGAGATAGGTCTCCACACCAATAGTGTTAGAACCTTAGGATCTGCTCGGGAGGGAAGGCGAACCCTCGTGATCGTCATATCTGGAGAGTGTGCGCAGGGTTTAAATCCCTTTTGATTTGGACAAGAGTGTGGGAATCGCGATACGCGAACTCCCGAAACCCCCCCCCAAAAAAAACCGAGAAGAACTACACCGTAGATCGTAGGAAGGTAGTTGACCGTCCGATTCGGCGGAGGAGTAAACTGTAGATTTCGGGATTTCGACAGATGGAGGTTCGATATGTGGGGTGCACGAACTCCCGATGCCCGAAACCTCGAAATGCCGAAAATATCTACATCGTAGATCATGGGGAGAAGAACTTGACCATTGGATCAAGTAGTTTAGTAAACAGTGATTTCGAGATTTCGGTAGATGGAAGTTCGAGATGTGGGGTGCACGAACTCCCGATGCCCGAAACCTCGAAATGCCGAAAAGATCTGCGCTGTTGATCTGAGGAGGGGATCTGACCGTTGGAATCCTTGCTTGGAATGGACATGGGCGCATGAATGTGTACCACATACTAGTGAGTCGAGAATACAGGCGAGAGTGGTGGGACCTGAAGACGTCACCGAAGGTGACGTGGACCCTCCTGAATCTACCACGTGCCACTGTGGTGAAGGGCGACAACTGTGTTGTGGGCCCGAAGAATAAAGTAATTCGCGATTTCAGAATTCGCAAAGGAGGAGCACGAATGCTCAACATTCCAACTCGCGAAGTCATGAGTTGGCGAAGAAGTGCTAGCACTTAGTCCTAGCCTACGGTCATGTATAACAGGCGCTAGCGAGGAGGGAGCCATACCCGTATCATATCTCGGGTATCGGTGTTTGGAGGAAATGAGTCGAGGGTCTTCGACTCACGAACTCGCGAGATTGCGAGCTGCAAAAGGGTGACTTTGGTTACGAAGATTTAACTGTTGGATCTTCATGGACCGAGATTCCGAAGTTCCAAAGCCCCGAAATGCCGAAAGTTGAAGTTTCGAAAACCCGAAACCCCGAAAAATGAAGTCCTGAAATTGCAGAACCGAACGAGAGCTGAGAAAACTTATTTGAATCGAAACGTCTTTTGTTCTTGTTCGTATTGGTTTATGAATGTTGTGGATTTTTCGTGAAGTTTTAATGGCCTGACAAACTTCGAATTGGAAATGCACAGTGCGTGTGCAGAGTTCAACGAGAGTCAAAACTCCAGTTAACCAACGCCGAGTATGGAGTGGGAAAAGGTACAAATTGCCCCTGAAACAGAGGACAAACGAGAAGGAAAGGATGTCAATGTGGAAGTGGAAGGATCGAACTCCAATGGGCACGGAAAAGAGACGGATAAGGAAGAACATATGATGAAACTCATCGAAAGATTGCAGAAAGATGCCCAGGCTCGCCTAGCTGATAGTCGAAAGCTCATGAAAATCAAGGATCGACAGGGTGAATTCAACTTAAAAATGTTGAAGAGCCTGGAAAGAATAGAAAAGAAATTGGAAAAAGAGAGTGACACAAGCAGATCAAGAAGTGTCAGAACCCCTGAGAGGAGAAGAAGATCGAGGAGTGGTAACATACATTACCGTCTCTCCCCGAAGCATTTTGGCAAGGAAACACACAGTAGTTCAAGCTCGTCTCCTACGAGAAAACACCGAAAATCTGGAAAGGATGAATTGAAAGGGGAGATGAACAAGATTAAGCCTCCAACATTCGATGGAGAACATAAGAAGGAGGAAGATGCCGAGACATGGTTGCTTGGCATGAGGAAATATTTCCAACTGCACAATTATTCCGCCCATGCAGAAGGAAGAATTGCAATGTATCAACTGAAAGGAAAAGCATCCATGTGGTGGGATCAGTTTGTGCAGGGGCAACACATCAGAGATAAAGAGGTCACTTGGAAGGAATTTAAGAGGTATTTCGAGAAGAAATACCTGACTAAAAGGTACTATGACAGAAAGATGAAGGAGTTCTTCGAACTCAAGTTGGGCATCATGACCATTGATGAGTATGAACAAAGTTTTTTGGAACTACTGAAGTATGTTCCGTTCATCAAAGATGAGGCTGTCAAAATTCAGAGGTATCTAAGTGGACTGCCACCTTCCATTGGTGACAAGATTCAGTATGACGATCCTAAGGCCATGGAAGAAACCATAAGAAAGGCGAAATGCTTATACGAACAACAAAGAGAAAAACCTACCTTTCAGAAGGCTTGGGATGACCAGAAGAGGTTTAAGAAAGAACAGAGGCAGAAGGGAAACATGCCTCCCTTTTTCAGAAACAGTCTTCAGGGACAACCATCGTTTAGAGAGCCGAGAATGACTGAAGAGGGAGCACAAAGACAGAGATAGACGCCCAATCAGTGTTGGGGCTGTAAAGGAAACCACAAGTACAGAGATTGTCTCCATAAAAATGGTAAAGCGATAACTGTACATACTGTTCAGCAAGTAGAAACAGTGGAGGATATGGGCAACAGAATGCCGAGGATCTACGTAGCCCTGGACAACAAACAAGCATAATTTCAATCGCACATGATTGAAGTGGAAGGTACGATCAACAAGCGACCACTTGTTATTTTAATTGATTCAGGGGCTAGCCATAGTTATATAGATCCTAGAGTGGTGGACAGTTTGCATCTAACGAGAAGCAAACATGAGAAGTCTTGGTTAGTGCAGTTAGCCACAGGGACGAAGAGGAAGGTCACTGAATTGGTTAAGTCCTATTCGGTAGACATGAAAGGAATGAGCACTAAGGCTGAATTGACCAACACCATGCCCTTCTGGACTGCCGTAACAAGAGGTTTACATGCCTGAACGAAGAGGGAAATCAGGTAACAGTCCAAGGAATTTCCAGAGCCGTGGCTGTTAGGGAAATCTCAGCCGTGCAGCTGAAGAAATGTTACCGGAAAGGTTGTCAATTATTTGCAGCTCGGGTGGAAGAAGCATCCCGAGATGTAGTCTCGAATTTGGAAGACCACAAGGTACTCAAAGAGTTTAAGGACGTATTTCAGGAGGTACCTGGACTACCTCCAAAGAGGGATATCGGTTTTTCTATAAATTTGATGTCGGGAGTAGCTCCAGTTTCGAAGGCTCCTTATAGAATGAGTACGCCAGAGCTGAAAGAGTTGCAATTGCAGCTCGAAGAGCTACTAAAGAAGGGATACATTCGCCCCATTGTGTCACCTTGGGGAGCCCCGATCCTATTCGTGAAGAAGAAAGATGGGACGTTGAGGCTGTGCATTGATTTCCGGCAGTTGAATAAGGTAATTGTCAAGAACAAGTATCCTCTGCCAAGGATCGATGATCTTTTTGATCAGTTGAAGGATGCAAAAGTATTTTCAAAAATAGATCTCAGATCTGGATATCACCAAGTGAGAATAAATGATGAGGACATTAGCAAGACCACCTTTAGAACAAGGTACGATCATTATGAATTCACAGTGGTGCCATTTGGACTGACAAATGCACCTGCTGTTTTCATGTGCTTAATGAATGGAGTGTTCATAGATTATTTGGACAAGTTTGTCATAGTCTTCTTGGACGATATCTTGGTGTATTCCAAGACAAAGGAAGAACATGAGCAACACCTGAGAATGGTGCTGCAGGTGTTGAGAGAACACCAACTGTACGCAAAACTGAGCAAGTGCTCATTTTATCAAAGACAGATTCATTACTTGGGACACATTATATCTGAAGAAGGGATCACTGTGGATCCTGAAAAGGTAGAGGCCATTCGAGAATGGCCAACGCCAAGGAATGTGGCAGAAGTTAGATCTTTTATGGGTCTGGCAGGCTACTACAGAAGGTTTATAGCCGGATTCTCAAAGATAGCTCACCCTATCACTTCCTTGCAAAGGAAGGAGAAGAAGTTTCAGTGGACTGAAGAATGTGAGAGCAGTTTCCAGCGATTGAAGCCACTGCTAACCAACGCTCCAATCCTGAAGATTGCAGATCCAAATAAGGATTACGTAGTGTGCACATATGCATGTAAGGAAGGGTTGGGAGGAGTTCTCAGCCAAGAGGGATTTGTAGTTTGTTATGAGTCCCAAAAATTGAAGGAGCATGAGAGGAATTATGCCACTCACGATTTAGAGCTGGCAACATTCATCCACGCCTTGAGGAAATGGAGACACTACCTCATGGGCAAGAGATTCGAGTTGAGAATAAACCATAACGGTCTTAAGTATTTATTTGATCAACCGACTTTAAATGCCAGGCAAATCAGATGGCTAGAGTTTCTGTGCGAATATGACTTTGATATCAAGCATATCAAAGGGAAATAAAATAAGGTGGCTGATGCACTCAACAGAAAAGTGCACGAATTACATGCTACAACCATTAACATGTACATGACTGAGATTAATGATAGAATTTTGGAAGTTGCAAATGTTGATTTGCAGTACAGAGGTCTGATAACAAAGCTACAACAGCGTGAGAGACCACAGACCAAGGAAACTTACACCTTCGGAACTGATGGTTTACTTCTATATAAAAACAGAGTGTATGTACCCAATGTCCAAGAATTGAAGCTGACAATTCTAAAGGAGATGCACAACGTGGCTTATGCTGGACATCCTGGATATCAAAAGACTGTGGCAACAGTCAAAAGCCATTATTTTTGGTCGGGTATGAAGAAATAAATCGCTGAATACATCACCAGATGTATGGAGTGCCAGAAGGTTAAGGCTAAACATAGGCACCCAACAGGGTTGCTGCAGCCTTTACCCATTCCTGAATCAAAATGGGACGTGATAACAATGGATTTTATCACTGGACTACCTAGAACAAGCAAGCAACATGATTCAATCATGGTGGTGGTGGACAAGCTTACTAAAGCTGCCCATTTTATTCCACTGAAAACCACCCACAGGCCAGGTGATGTTGCTGATATCTTTTTAAAAGAAGTTGCACGCTTGCACGGAATTCCTAAGACAATTGTGTCTGATAGGGACCCGAAATTCACCTCGAATTTTTGGAAAGGACTGTTCAAGGGATTCAGAACGAATCTGAACTTTAGTACAACGTATCATCCTGAGTCTGATGGTCAGACAGAGAGGGCGAACAGGGTAATAGAAGAGTCGAAAAATCTCATGTTGACTTTCATAGTCCGTGTGCATCCTCTGTCCGACTGATCGAACCCGTGCGTGGAGGATCTATCCTGAAGCCGTGACCCTGAACCATTCTTCCATTGTTGAACCAGTTGGAAAGCCTGTGTTTGGCTCTGTAAATCCGTGTACACCTCTATTCTGTGAGCCGAGAAGCCTGTGTTTGTTTCTGAAGAGCCGATTTCACCTCCGTCCTGAGCCGTGGAGTCTGTGTCGACCCCTGTGGGAATTACTCATCATGCATTCCCGTGAACCATCACTGTGAGGCCTCGAGCCATTATTGAGCCTGTTTGAGAGGCTGTGTTTGTATTTCCAGTTGGCTATGGTGACCACGCAGAGCTGGACTGCGCATGGCTTAATGACCAGTGCGAGTTGTGATTGAGCCTGTGTGTGATCTCTCTCTAGGTGAGGGAGGTGGTTGTTGTTGGAAGAGGTTTCTTCCAGAGAGTGTCCAGCACCAACGTCGGGCTCTAAGACTTCCTGATCCGGCCTATTGCTGAGACCCAGAGAGGGAGGTTAGCATCGATGGACTGTGCTTGTGAAGGTGTATACTCCCGGGCGGAACAGACATGTGGGGAATGAGAGTTTGGTAGTAGTGGGCGTAATATG
>ML778975.1:536775-552065 GCA_009831015.1 Picea engelmannii
TGATGAGCAATGCGGTCTAAGGCTGGGAGGTTCGTGGAAGGCCTGCACTTGGTTGGTGGATTCTACCACTGTTAAAAGATAAGTATCTGATTATGCTTTAATCATGTTTGGCATGACTGTGCTGCTTATCTTATCATGAATTCTGCTGTGTATATGAATTAATATTAAACACTATTGATTGTTAATTAGAGCAGTAAATAATATGTTTTACTCTGAGCTTAAATGTGTTTATTTGTTTAAATGCATGTGGATTATATAATACCTGTATGAGTTATGTACAAAGTGGTGTTATAGATTTCTTTTAAGAGCGTTTAAGCCTTGGTAGCCAGAAAAGGTGCGCTACAGAAAGGGAGAACATTAGAACATTTCAAGAGAAGAAACTTCTATACCTAGACAACATCGAGAGTTATGCAAATAATGTACTTGTTTGATTGAGATAATCCCAATTGGTTGATTAGGATGTTTGATCTTTATTCCCTTTTGATTCTGAATAGGGTTAAGGTTGGGATCCAATAGGTGACGATTCTCGAATGGGGAGCTTCCCTTGCCTACCTATTTTTAAAGCAATAGAGTTACACTAGGAAAAGCAATGCCTCTTGGGCATTAATCTTAATTGCACCACTTACATCCCCCGGGTTCTCAAAAAATTTCTTACAACCTAGGGCTCACCATACAATAGGTCTTCTTAGTAGGTATTTCATTGATACATCAAAATGTATAGCTCTAAAATCCTGGGACTCAATCTCAACCTATCCAACATAAAAATTGACCTCACTAACTCTTTACATACATTACATATGTGAATATATAAGCATTAGAATAATCAAGTTTCACTGCTTCAAACCATAACTTCATCAATGGTTTATCAATTAAAGGATTACAAGATCGAGAGAGATGGGTTTTTCTCTTAGACCTTTCGATGTTTGAATCAAACAATGAACTCTTGTTAATAAGTCATAATGATTCCAATGAAATATTTTAACTCCACAACACTTTCTCGACCTACAATATGATGATATGGTGAGGTCTACTCCATCGCGTGCTTCATTTGTCCCTACGTGGTACACCAAACCTTTGTGCTAACAACTTCATCAATCCCTACCAGCTCAATAGTTTAGGCCATAGATTTTTCATTTCTATTTCTATCACTCTCTTTTAATGACAATTTGTTAATTTTTATTCCTAAGATTTCTTTGAATCTATAAAAGACATGTTTCCTTAGTGGTTTGTAAATATATCGACCAATTTTCAATTGTGTTGCAATACTTCATGTTTCCTTAGTGGTTTGTAAATATATCGACCAATTTTCAATTGTGTTGCAATACTTCATGTTTTCTTAGTGGTTTGTAAATATATCGACCAATTTTCAATTGTGTTGCAATACTTCATTTGGATTTGGGCATCTTCATGCAACTTCCTTAACTAGTGCACATGCACTTCAATTTGCTTGCTCCATTGGTGAAGAACTACATTCTTCCCAAGCCATATAGGATCTTGATTGTCATAGACTCTATGATAATGAGTTTTTCATGTTTGAAACCAATCTTTAACAACAATTGCCTAAACCAAACTCCTTCACATGCTGCATTCAATGCACCTATGTACTCAACCTTTGTTTAAGATAAAGAAATTGGACACTGCTTCTTTCAACTAAATTTCACTCATTAAACCACCATAGAACATAAATATAAATGTGGACTTTATCACAATAACACAAACAAATAAACAAAACCAAGACTGGATTAATTAATGGGAAAGTGAAAGCTTTCTTATAAAGGGTTACAAGTTAGTTGAGTAAATCCACTATATGAATGTGGGATATAGATCGAGAAACACACTAAAGTGAAATAAAGCATAAAATCATAAAATTATCTAAAGTCGAAGTGACTTTATTAATTCGCATGTCTAATATTCTATTGACCATTATAATCTGATATTTACTCTAACACCCTCCCTTAATGGTCAATCTACTAACTACACTAAGCTTATCTCGAACTTGGTGAAAATGTCTATGGGACAATACTATAGCTCAATAGATCCATCATTGAGAAGTTGTTTGATGAAGTGGCAATGTATCTCAACATTCTTGGTATGCTCGTGAAACACTGAATTCTTGGCTAGTTTGAGCACCCCGTGATTGACACAAAGTAAGGGTGTTGGCTCTGTCTACTGCTTCTTCATGTCTGAAAGCATCCTCCCAAGCCAAACTATTTCACATGCTCCTTTCACCGTGCCTTGATACTTTGCTTCTGTCGATGAAAGCGATATTGCATGTTGCTTCTTGCTGTTCCATGTGACTACATGTAAGGTCTTTGCTTCTATTGTACATAATGCCAAAGTCAAGTGTCCCATTCACATATCTCAACACCTATTTACTGCAATCCAATGCTCTACCTTCGACACTGTCATGAATATGGAAATGAAGCTCATAGTGTAACTCAAATAAGGCATAGTGGTTGTAAGATATATCAAGCTCCCCACTAGTTGTTTGTAGATTGACTCATTAATTTCCTTAGAGTCGGTCTTGGCTGAAAGCTTCATCCCTTTCTCCATAGACGTAGACGATAATTTTCAATTTTCCTTTCTGTACCTACCAAGCAAACTCTTGGAATATTTTGTTTGTGAGAAGAAAATGTTGCTACTCGTTTTCCAAACTTCTACACCTAGACATTCATGTAGGAGGCCTAGATCAATCATGTCAAAAGATTTTCTCATATCAGTTTTGACCTGTTCAATAACACTTGCCTCATGTTGAGGCACATGCCTATAACCCCAAGGATTCAAAGGATCTTTCATTATAAATACTTGTTTGTGTTGCAAAGATGGCATGCCTCACATAGTAGTGAGCTAGGATTTAAGCAGATCCTAGTGGATTGAATAGCCATGAAGCATATAGAGGATACATGGCTTGATAAATTCAAGGATGAAGTATGAAGCCTTCAATCAAACATAGCCATGGATGGATTTAATTTGGTTTAATTTGTATTCCCCTAAAACACCAATTATTTTGTTTGGATAGTAGTAGTGATCAACAATGCTCCCATGGTTGTCCGTGAAGAATAAACATCTTATGTTGGCTCTTATGGTTCTTGGTAGATGACAAATGAAGAGAATGGATGTCTACCTCCAACAATTTATCGATGAATTGAAGAAATTGTGGGAAGAGATACTTGTATACAATGTATCAAGATCCATCCCGACGAAGAGGTCTATTATGTCGTATGGCATATGTGTGTACACCATACATGATTATCCAGGACTAAAATCTTTATTTGGTAATCATATTTATTGATTTGTTTATATCCATAACATTATTTGGCATATTTAATTTCAAGCAACTATTTTCTTTGGTGCCAACATGTTCCATATACAAGAACATTGTAGGTCTTGTAACAAAAGGGTATCATGGATGTAAATGTTGTGGACCCTCTATAAAGACTAGATGGCTCAATGACCTATGGAAACTAGGGTATGGCTGGTTGAGGGTATTCCTCCTAGAAGACCACCTTTATAGAACAACAACATCTTCTTTCAATGGTAAACAAAAGAGAACCCGGAGACCTGAAATAATGATATTAACATACTAGCTTAAGGTATTTGAAACAAGGTAGGAGAAGAAAATTGTAGATTTTTTCAATTAAAATGCAGAACCTATATTCATTGATCTTGAATTTTTCGACACCTATGTTGAGAAAATGACCATTATGATGAAAATGAAATCTATATTTTATGAGCGTCCATATTTAGAGCATCTTAAGATTGCCCAATTGCTAGATCCCATGCATATATTAAAAAATGTTTCATCTTCTTTATGGAGACACATATCATCGAAAAAAGTGACAGATTGGGTGTTATAAGAGATCTTGTTTCTTTGAATACTAAAAAGAAACATTGGCCAAGAAAATAAAATAGAGAGCCCCCAGTCTTTTAAAGAAGGGGATGTCCCATGGATTTTGAAGAAAGATGATCTTTCTTTGGTGAAGGATGTTATATTGAGTGTCAAGGGGCCTCATTTATATGGGTCGACTCCATGATGCTGCTTCATTGTAGGACATTTGTTAGGGTTGAAATCACATGACCATTTAAACCTTCTAAATTGTGTATGTATGTTGATTACACACTTCTTTTTCTACAATGTAGGTTATAATGTATGTGCTCACAGTTTTATGCTAATTAATTTTGTATCTGTTTATTTTATAGTGCCATTATCTTTTGCTCATGCATGGTTGTGTAAACCATGAATTCACCGAGGACCCACGATGCGACACATATAAATTATTTGAATTTATACATTGTATTCCATAGTGGCATCAAGAGATCGTCGATATTGTTTGTATGTTTGAAAATGAATTGCCTACAAATTTCATGGACTCATAGGTCCATCTTCTAATTTACGTAGCTGATGTGGTTAAATTAACTGGGGTGGTTTCATGTTGTTGGATGTTCTTCTTGGACAGGTACATGAAAAAATTGAAGGGTTTTGTTTGACAAAGGGAACAACTTGAGGGGTCCTCAGGTGGATGGGTACATAATATACAAGTTGTTCTATTATGCTAGCGAGTACACAAAGTAAATTGATGAAAAAATAGGTAGAGTGGTTTGGGATGACTATTGGGATGAGGACAAAAAAGACAGGGAGCTACTCCAAACCAACAAAAAAAGGTGCATGACAAAGAGTAAGTCACTTATCTTTGTGAAATTTATATAGAGTCATTGTTTACACTGAACTTGGTAATATATATGTGATCACATACTATTTGTTTTGATTTCATGAAAACATAAGTGAATTCACAAATTGATGCCATCAATAATTTATTCTTTATAACATGGCGACAATGAAATCGTGGGTTTCATTATATGAAGAGAAGAGAAGAGAAGGAAATGAGACAATGACAATAAATAATTCATACTTACAAGCATGTCTTTTCCTGATTATTTAGAATAAAATATGCTAATTATGTGTCCCAGTAATTGGGTGGCTAACCACATTAGAGAGAAACATGGCATGTTTGATCATTACCCATGTGGTGAAGAGGATCCACTAAGCTTAAGGATCAAGTGCAACAACTATGTGTAATTTCTCTATGCCAATTGTTCATTATAATGCAAGTTTGTATTTTAACATGTATTAAGTTTTTATTAATGCTTAGGTTACTAGACATATGATACCATCCTTTGGTCACATTTTTATAGGTACATTTGTTCCCATATATGTGGGCATATTGATGTCATTTTCACATTGAGGATGTCAGTGATGGATGTGTCGACTATGGAGTGGAGGTTGAATTTGACCAATCTAGTCATGTTAGCCAATGTGATTAGAACTCAACATAGGGGAAGTTAGGTTACTGATACAAATTGGATCACTACATAAATTCTCATATTTTTGGTACTTTCTAGGTGGAAAAATTTGAGTTATGGGCTTGTAGGGCCCATTTTAGAGGTAGGTCATGTTTTGGTGATTTTGAGTCTAGAAAATTTTGGAGCATGTTTCAGTCATCAAATGATATTTTTAGGGCCAAAACTTTGTAAACAAATTTCCATCCTCTTGATGTGATTCTACACATCGAGATCTTTCCAACAGTGCAAACATCACCTCAATTGGAGTTCGTATGAGGGAGTTATGTCTCCTACAATTTGGCTTATCTTATTGACCACCATGGTATCGAGTAGATGCCACATCAACTTCCATTACTCACACATGTTAATCTAGTCATGTGTGGACATTCAAGAAGATTCTAGAAGGTCCAAAACCATAACCCTAATTAGGAGTTGAGGCATGCAAAAAAACCCTTAAACCTAACTCTATAGGGTTA
Source organism: Picea engelmannii (assembly GCA_009831015.1). Taxonomy (NCBI): domain Eukaryota; kingdom Viridiplantae; phylum Streptophyta; class Pinopsida; order Pinales; family Pinaceae; genus Picea; species Picea engelmannii. The sequence goes on from ML778975.1 coordinate 542,592, forward strand.
TCGACACATTATTAAATATCGGGCCACTAGGATAGGAGGGGGTTCCATTCATATTGTATTGAATATTGTTATATAGTTGGGTAGATCAAGGGAGTGGGATATTGGAGTAGAACAAAAGAGGTAGAAGGCCTTGTAGCAACCATACATGCCATAATATCCATGGTAACTCCATAGTGAGTTAACCTTTATTAATATTTGCATTTCATAATTGAGAAGAAAAGAGCAAGTCATAGTCCTCACCTTTTGGATGGGGTTTTCCCATATTGGATTTTCCTAGGGTAGATCTTGTGTTACTATGTGGATGGTGTATTATTTTCTTTAGCTTCTTTCATTTAAGTCTCAATTTATTTTAGTGTTTCATGCATTAAGATAGTAATATTAAATCTTAATATTAAGTAAAAGAATACACAACACGAGTTTGCATAAACTTGTAAGATATGTTGTAAAACATTGTTCTAGTGTAACATCCATGATAGTTTATAGATCATATTGGGTATCAAAACCACTTTTCTTTGTTTTTTTTATTATGGTAAATTGGAAGATCCAAGAATCTACATAATAAAGAAGTCTCAAAACCCTAGCCATGGTGGATGAGTACAGTAACAATTCAAGGGATGATTTGGAGAATAGATTCTCAAAGTTGTAAGCACAAGTGACTGACATCTCTCACAAAATGATGATCCTCATGGTAGCTTTAGAGAGAAAGTTAGGACCTTTTGAGGAATTTGGTAGCTCTAAATCATAAGTTGTCTTAGATGGGAAATCTGGAGACAAGGAAGATCCAAAAAGGGAGCCAGAGAAAGACAAAGTTCCGAAATCATTTTTCCCACTCTCTATTTAAAGTGGAAGAAAAGGTGGACATCAAACCTTACAAGGTGATGTTGGTTGTGGAGCTTGATTATCTTCCTGATTCAGATGTCTTGTTTCAGTTGCTTTTGGACCCCATTACTTGACGAGGGGGTGTGTGGGGGATTTCCCCCTCACTTCTCTCGTCTGGGGGGGTGGAGTTAAATTTTGAAGCCCCCCCTGGCGGGGGATTCGGTGGCAGCGCCCCCAAAGAAGAATTTTGGGAAAAATTGCCTTTTAAAATATTGTAAAAGAAGAGGAAGTTACAACAAGTATGCTGTGGGTTGTATCCCTTCATTTGCTGGATAATAATAAAGGAAGGACCTGACAATTTCTCTGGTGGACGTAGCCCACACTGGGTGAACCACATATATCTGTGTCTCTATTGTATTGTGTATCTTCTGTGTTTTATTTTCGAATTTGTTTTATTTTATTGCTCTATGATCCTATTTTTCTAACAACTGGTATCAAAGCGAAAGATAACTCAAAGGAAAAGAGGGTTCCCATTTCGAGTGGGAGCAATGGTGGAAGATGGAAAGTTTAAGGTTGAGAAATTTAACGACCAAAACTATCAATTATGGAAGATGCAGATGAAAGATTATTTATATCAGAATGATCTTTATCTATCGTTGGGCGGAAAAGCAAAACAACAGATGAGTATGAAGGACAGAGAATGGGATATTCTTGACAGAAAGTCATTGAGAATGATACAGTTGTGCTTGGCAACGTCCGTGGCTTTCAATATTTCTAAATAAAAGACAACGAAGGATATAATGAAGAAATTGGATAAACTATATGAAAACCCTCGACTTTTAACAAGGTATTTCTAACGAAGAAATTAATTAATATGAAGATGTCAGAAGATGGGTCTGTTGCCAATCATTTAAATGATTTCAATACGGTTACTAATCAACTAAGTTATGTATAAGTGGACTTTGATTATGAGGTTAGGGATTTTCTAATCTTGTGCTCATTGCTAGAAAGATGGAATGGCTTGGTCATGGTTGTAAGTAACTCTATCTTTGGTTCAAACACACTGAAATTTGATGATGTTGTTGGTGTTATCCTTAGCGAGGAAATGTGATGGAAAAACACAGGTGAGACGTCAGGTAATGCATTGACCATGGAGAACATGGGAAGACAAAGGGAAAGAGGTAAGAGTCTAGGAAACCGTGGGAATTCTAAGAAGGGAAGATCCAAATCCAGACTAGGAAAGATAGAGTGATGGAATTGTGGGAAGAAAGGACATCTGAAAAAAGACTGCAGAGCTCCAAAGAAATAAAGAGATGGACAATAGGAGAAAATCAGGAAGCAAATGTAGAAGGTGATGTCTTACAAGATGTTTTGATTATTTCTTTAGATAATATTACCAAGTCTTGGGTAGTATATTCAGGGGCTTCATTTCATGCCACACTGCATAGAAAATATTTTCAAAATTATGTTCAAGGTGATTTTGGATAGGTTTATTTGGCCGATGATGAACCATGTCAAATTGTTGGAATGGGTAAGGTACACATAAATCAAAAGAATGGAAACCAATGGTTACTTAAAGAGGTGAGACATATACCAGATATAAGAAGAAATCTAATTTCAAGAGGACAATTGGAAAGTGAAGATTGTATATCTACATTTAAAGATAAGGCGTGGAAGGTCAGTAAAAGATCATTGGTAATTGAAAAAGGAGAGAAGGTGGGTACATTGTATTTATGTATTGGTAATGATGACTCTTCAGTCTCTTTAGCTTCTACATGAGTGGATACAACACTGTGTCATCACAGGCTGAGACACATGAGTGAGAAGGGGATGCATATACTTCACAAAAGGAATTTGTTGCGATATCTTAAACAAGTTGATTTCTGTGAACACTGTGTTGATGGAAAACGCAAGAGAGTCATATTTCTCAGGCTTGGAAAGGGAAAGAAGAGTGAAAAGTTAGAGTTTGTGCATACATATGTATGGGGATCAACTCGACTATCATCTCTTGGTGGCTCTCGTTATTATGTTACTTTTATTGATGATGCAACTATAAAAACTTGGGTCTATTGCATTCGACAAAAATATGATGTTTTTGACACTTTTAAGAAATGGAAAGCTTTGGTTGAGAATGAGACAGGAAAAATGTTGAAGTGTCTCAGATCAGACAATGGAGGTGAATACTGCAGAAAGGAATTTGATAATTATTGTTCATACCATGGGATTCGTAGAGAGAAGACAATTCGAGGAACAACACAAGAAAATGGTGTGTAAGAAAGGATGAATAAGACAATCATGGAACATGAAAGGAGTATGAGATTGCATGCATGGTTTCCCTTACAGTTTTGGGCAGATGTTGTAGATACTGTTGTTTACTTAATAAACATAGGGCCTTCAAGCTCCTTGGATGGTGGCATTCCAAAGGAGGCATGGACATGTAAAAAGGTAAACTAATCATTTTCGAAGACTTTCAATTGTGAAACATTTGTCCATATTGATAAAGAAAATAGGACAAAGCTTGAGGCAAAATCCAAGAAGTGTACCTTTATTGGATACAATGTTAATGATTTTGGTTATCTCTTATGGGATTATGAAAATCATAAAATCATTAGGAGTAGAGATGTGGTATTCAATGAAAAGGTCATGTACAAAGATCAGTTGCAGGGAAAAAAACAAGAAAAAGAAAACACATAATACACAGTGCTTGCTGAAATCAAAGAAAATAAAATTCCAAAGGTACGAGAAAATCAAAATGTACAACAACAGGAACAACAAGTACCTCAAACTCCTACAAGTGTTGTTAGAATATCTATCAGGTTAAGTAGACCTTTTGAACGATACTCTCCTTTATTGTATTATTTATTGTTGACTGATTCTGGTGTACCATAAAGTTATGAAGAGATAATGCAGGTAGACACAAAAAAAAAGTGGGAGAAAGACATGAAAGAAGATCCCTTGGTAAACAACCAGACTTGGGAGAAAGACACGAAAGAGGATTCATTGGTAAACAAACAAACTTGGGATTTGGTTCAGTTTCCTGCAGGAAAAAGATCATTGCAGAATAGATGGGTTTATAGGTTGAAGGAATAAGATGGAGACAAAAAGTGATATAAAACTAGACTTGTTGTAAAGGGGTTTGCACAAAAGAAAGGTATAAATTTTGATGAAATATTTTCTCCTGTTGTTAAAATGACTTCAATTAGGACTATTTTAAATCTCGTGGCAGTAGAAGATTTTCATCTTGAACAATTAGATGTAAAAACAAGTTTTCTCCATGGGGATTTGGAGGAAGAGATTTATATGAAGCAACCATATGGGTATGAGGTCAAAGGAAAGGAGAATTTGGTATGCAGGTTGAATACGAGCTTGTATGGCCTAAACAAAGCTCCAAGGCAGTGGTATTTGAAGTTTGACAGGTTTATGACAGAACAAGGTTATAATAGATGTCATTCTGATCACTGTGTTTATTTTAAGAGGCGAGAAAATGGAAGCTATATTATCTTGCAATTGTATGTAGATGACATGCTTGTTGTAGGGTCTAACATGAATGATATAAATGTGCTCAAAAGGAAATTATCTAATTCATTTGCGATGAAGGATTTGGGTGCTGCAAATAAAATCCTTGGTATGAGAATAATAAGAGACATGAAAAATCGCAAATTGGTATTGTCTCAGGGTGAGTACATAGAGAAGGTATTGGAGAGGTTTAGAATGTAGAATGCAAAACCATTTAGTACACCTTTGGCCATCCATTTCAAATTAACCAAGGAAATGTGTCCCAAGACACATGAGCAGGTATAATACATGTCCAAGGTCCCTTATTCATCAATAGTTGGCAACTTGATGTATGCTATGATGTGCACAAGACCAGATATTGCATATGCAGTGGGAGTTGTGAGCAGGTATATGAACAATCCATGTAAAGAACATTGGGAGACAATAGAGTGGATTCTTAGGTATTTGAGAGGTACTGCTACTCATGCATTATGTTTTGGAGGTCCAGACACTATTCTACATAGATATGTTGATTTAGATATGGTAGGTGATAAAGATAGCAGGATGAACACCACAAGGTATGTTTTTACTATAGGTGGAACACCAATAATTTTGATTTAAAAAATGCAAAAGGTTGTTTCACTTTCAACAACAGAAGCAAAGTATGTTGCTGCTATAGAGGCTAGTAAAGATACGATTTTGTTACAAAGGTTTATGGAGGAATTGGGAAAGAAGCAGGAGAATAAAAGGTTTCACTGTGATATCTAGAGTGCCATCCATCTTGCAAAGAACTCAACCTTCCATTCTAAGACTAAGAATATACAACTCATGTACCATTTCATACGATCTGTTTTGGAAGATGGACAATTGAAGTTGGAAAAGATACATACTAGCCAGAATCCCGCAAACATGTTAACAAAGGTAGTAACAAGAGAGAAATTGAGTTCCTACTCAATTTAAGTTGGCCTTAAAGCATGAAGGTGAAGATGAAAAATTTTCCAGGTCCAAGGTGGATCATAGTCTAGCAGGTACACCAACAATGGAGTTGTTGTGATCAGTCTCCAAGTGGGAGATTTTTGGTTGCGGAGTCTGATTATCTTCTTGATTCAAAGGTCTTGTTTTAGCTGCGTTTGGACCCCATTACCTAACATAGGAGGTGTGTGTGGGATTTCCCCGACAATAAGTTTTGGAGCCCCCCCCCCTTGGCAGGGGATTCGGGGGCAGTGCCCCTAAAGATTTTTTTTGGGAAAAAGTGCCTTGTAAAATATTGTATTTTTGTAGTCAATCTGGACCGTTCATTATAAGGTAGAAGATATGACGATATAAGTTAAGTTAGGGATTTTTCCCCTAAAAGTAAACCCTCTTTTATGTATGAGGGAACTGTATTGTGACTGTGTGATCGAGTGAATATTTTATTCTGAGAGAGGAGACTGTGAGAGAAAGAAGAGGAAGTTACAACGGGTATGCTGTAGGTTGTATCCCTTCATTTGCTGGATAATAATAAGGGAAGGACCTGACAATTTCTATGGTGGACATATCCCACACTGGATGAACCACATATATCTATGTCTCTATTGTATTGTATATCTTCTGTGTTTTATTTCTGCATTTGTTTTATTTTATCACTCCACAATCCTATTTTTCTAACTGGTGAGATTGATGTTGTTAAGTTGAACCAATGGTTGCAATAGTTAGAAGTCCATTCCAATGTTCAGAACACAGGAGAAGAGAGCACATTGTATCCTTTACTTAATTGAATTTAGAGGGCCATACCCAAACTTGGTGGGAAAACCACACATAGATTCTTAGGTTGGAGGGTGATCCCCTAGTAACTAAGTGGGAGGTGTTTAAAACCCTCTTTAATTCCCAATTCTACAATATTAGATATGAAGACAACTAGTGGATATGTTGGAATTATTTTTGGCATGAGTAAGGGAAAAGTGTACAATAGTACACCACTGAGTTATTAAAACAAGCCATTATGTTAGGTATATCTCTCAAGGAATTGAATGCACTCCTAAGGTATTTGTGTGGTCTCCATAGTCATTTAGTTAGCCAAGTGATGCTTTTTAAACCTACGACCATTGATGAGGATTGTGTGCAAGAACAATATCTAGAGAATATGAACAAGAGGAAAGGGAAACCAAGTGGTTCTAAGTAGAAAGAACACCAAGACACTTCCAAGGAGGGAAAGAATAAGTGGAAAGGAAATGATAAGAAGACAAAAATCATTACACAACAATGCAAGGATCTAAACAACCATTGTAATATTGACAGTCACACCAAAGAAAAGTGTTGGAAGCTACATCTAGAACTAAATTGAAAGAACTGCAAGAAGGATGCCAAGAAGAAGAACATTATAGCAATGGATTTAGGCAACGAGGTAGAGAACAACTTAAATGTAGATGAAAATATTGTTTGCACTACAATGTAGAGGGATGTGAACTTGAGTAGCCTCCATCCCAAGGAAGAGAAGCAGATGATTGAACTCCTTAACATCACGGTCCAAGCCGAGAAGAAAAAGGTGGATGCTTTATTTGATTCTGGCTCACAGGCCAACCCCATAGCATAGGATATGGTAATCAAGCTTATATCAGAGGTTCATAACCATCCTCACCCATATCGATTGGGATAGATAAATAAGGATGCATAGCTCAGGGTCACTAAGTAATGTAAGACCAAATTTGTTATAAGTGGAAAATATATTAACGAAGTGGAGGTAAGATGTAATGCCACTTGATGTGTGTGGTGTGGTGTTTGGAATCCCCCGATGATGTACATCATAGGTGTAATCTTCACGAGGAGACAAAACCAATACTGCCTAATCAAGGATGGGAAGTCCTTTATTCAATTAATCCAATATCTATTTAGTAAGTGATAACCAAGCAAAAAAACTAATTAGTTCAAGTAGGAAGTTTGTATTACTCTTATTAAGCGAGAATTGGATAGGAGATGAATCGACAAAGGTATAGGCGTATCTAAAGGCATGCACTAATGAGAAGAAACACCAGTTGGAGGATATTTTCCAATTATACAGAGAAGTTTTCCCAAAGCCTAAAGTTTTATCACCTGGACCACAAGATATAGTTGTTGCTTGACTCCCCATTTCCAAACATTTGACTATACACATAGGGCCATACTAGAAGTAGATGACGTGAAGAAATAGTTGCGACAACTATTGATCCAATGAGTAATTTGATAAAAAACCTCACCTTGTGTGTCACCTATCATCATAGTAACCAAGAAGGATGGGGCTTGGAGAATGTGGATCAACTACAAAGCTCTAAATAATATTATCATCAAGAATCGATACCCTTTGTCCATGATGAATGACTTGCTAGAATAGTCGAAACATGTTGAGTACTTCATCATGTTGGATCTCAAATTGGGATGCCATTAGGTATGAGTAAAATAAAAAGACACCTGGAAGAGAACCTTCAATACAAGGTAAGGTCTACATGAATGGTTGGTAATACCTTTTGGTTTATGTAATGCACTAGCTGCACTGCGTTTATGAATTTAATGAATGATGTATTGCATCTCTTTCTTGATACATTTGTAATAGTATAATTATATGATATATTGGCTTATATGTCTACATGTGAAGAGCATATCTGACATCTCATGTAGGTGTTAGAGGCCCTTAAAAAAAATCAATTGCTAGCAAACCTTAAGAAATGTAAATTTTCCTAGTAGTCCTTAGTGTATTTGGGGTACTTGATTGGTGGAGGGGAAATCAAGATTGATCCTGTGAAGATAGAGGCCATCATCAAGTGGCCAATTTCTACTAATGTAATTGAATTTAAGATCTTTATGGGGGAAACACAGTACCTTCAGAAGTTTGTAGCATCCTTTTTAGCTGTGGCTACACCACTCCTGCCATAACAATTAGTGGAAAGAGTTTCTAGTGGGGAAAGAATCAATGGAAATATTTTGAATATTTGAAATGAAATATTACTTAAGCACTAGTTTTTGCATTGTCCAATTTACAAAAACCATTTCACTTAGAGATGGATACAAGTGGATATGATATGGGAGCAGTCTTGATGCATGCAGGTAATCCAATATGTTATCATTTTGAAATGTTCCATGGTAGAGTCCTGGACTACCCTACATATGACAAGGAATTATTTGATTCAAGTTGTTAATAAATGCAAGCACTATCTGAAGAAAAGAAGACCATCATCCACACTGATAACCATCAATCATAGTATTTGTAAGCCTAGAGTAAGCTTCAACAAGCCAAACACTATAAGTGGATGAGATTCTTACAATAATTTCATATTATCATCAAATATAAGAAGCAAAACACTAATAAGTTGGTAGACATGGTCTCAAGACCACCCACATCCAAGATCATAGCTTTGGGTACTCTTATGCACATTGCACCTTTCACCCATGATGCGTACAAAGAGGAATACATAGAGGACATGGACTTCAAAAGGTGTTTCCATGGATATGGGACCAATTTTGTGAGAATAAGGTGACAACAAGGTTGGATATCATCTCGAGGATGGGTTGCTATAAAATTTGGACAAGCTCTGTGTTCCTAAAGGTGAAAGATTCCTGCTTATTAGAGAGGTTCGCACCTCCAATGTTGCAGGTAGTTTTGGTGTTGGGAAGATAGTTGCCAACTTATAGAGGTATGTGTATTGGCCTAGAATGCAAGAATATGTAGCTCGATTTATTAGAGGATGCAAACTTTGTTCTACCAATGATCCCAATAATAGGAAGAAAGGTTTACACCATCTCTTACCTGTTGAAATAATGTAACTGCGAAGAGCATTCTTATTATTTTGTTATTGGATTAAATCCCCATTGTGGATTAATCATGTTATTATTGTTATTGGATTAAATCCCCATTGAGGATTAATCATGTCATTATTAATATTATTGTTATTATATTAATCCCCATTGAGGATTAATCAAGTCGGTAATTGTATAAGGACCAAATCCCCTTTTGCGGATTGGTCATCRGACAATTACAATGTGCTGAATAAGAAGTCGGCCCCATCAATTATAATGAAAGGGCCAGAATTAATTAAAGGTGGGTTTACCCACCCAGTGTGAGAGGTCGGCCCTGCCAGATGGTGACTCTTCACATGTGCCAGATTGATATAAATAAGAGGCTAGCGCCTCACTTCTAACACACACTTCACT
>ML778975.1:558055-581967 GCA_009831015.1 Picea engelmannii
ATGTAACTGCGAAGAACATTCTTATTATTTTGTTATTGGATTAAATCCCCATTGTGGATTAATCATGTTATTATTATTATTGGATTAAATCCCCATTGAGGATTAATCATGTCATTATTAATATTATTGTTATTAGATTAATCGCCATTGAGGATTAATCAAGTCAATAATTGTATAAGGACCAAATCCACTTTTGCGGATTGGTCATCGGACAATTACAATGTGCAGAATAAGAAGTCGGCCCCAACAGTTATAATGAAAGGGCCAGAATTAATTTAAGGTGGGTTTACCCACCCAGTGTGAGAGGTCGGCCCTGCCGGATGGTGACTCTTCACACGTGCCAGATTGATATAAGTAAGAGGCTAGCGCCTCGCTTCTAACACACACTTCACTTGCTCATTCTCTTATGAGGCAAGCTGCAATTTCAAGTTGGTGAGAGGAGAAGAAGGGTGGCGCATCTCTTGAGGAGGGCTTTTCTGTATTGGTTGATTTATCTCTTGAACATTGTATAAGCTATTTATGATAAGGAAGTTTTTGCTGGGTTTTCTTCCCCTAGAGGGTTTCCCATGATAAATGTTGTGTCTCTTGTGGATGTGTATTTCTCAGTGATCTTGTTCTTATTATGCTCTTATCTTTATGAAATGCAAAGAACTATAATAATGGCATAAACATTAACATTACCTATACCTACTAGACCATGGGAGAGCATATCCATGGATTTAATGGGTGGTTTTCCATGAACAAGGAAGGGACATGAATATCTATTTGTGGAAGTTAACAAGTTTAGAAATATGTGCATTCTCATGCATTATAAGAAGACCATCAGGGGATAAGATGCAACAAACATGTTTTTTGAAAGGCGTGGGTGCACTTTGGGATACCAAGGAGCATCATCTTAGATAGAGATACCCATTTTCTTAGTTCCATTTGAACTACACTTTGGGAAATGATGGACATCAAGTTGAAGAGATCTATATCTTTCCATGCACAAACAAATAGACAGACAAAAATAGAGAATAGGAAATTGGTTCATATTTTGAGGGGTTATAATTCAAAGCATCTAAGGACTCGAGCTGAAAATTTGATTTATATTCAACACTCTTATAACATAGAAGTTCACACTTCTACTGGTAATTCCCCTTTTGAAAATTCTAGATATTTTCCACCTTTTCCCTTAGATATTGTATATGGACAACAAGGAGGAGTGAGGGATAAAACCATAGGTGAAGCATAAAGGTTTGAAAAATTTATTTATAATATTTGTTAGATCCATTTGCAAGTGGATGATACATTTAAGAAATCACAGGAAAAGTTCAAGGACTGGCATGATCAACATAGAATTGTTAGGAGACATTCAATATGGGATACATAGTTTGGTTGCATTTGGACAAATAAAGGCTACATGGTCCTGATAATAATATAGAGGCTATATGGTATGGTCCTTTTTGAAGTGTTGGAGAAGGTAGGTGATAATTCCTATAGACTTAATATACCTCCATAGATGTAGAGGAAAAATGTCCTCACCTCTAGTAAAATATTTTACAGTCCAAAAGCCTCCCTAAATGGGGATGCATGATCCAAAATGGATCACTATATAATTTTTGTTTATTTTGGTACTTTTTGGGTGGAAAAATTGGAGTTATTGCCTTGTAGGGCCCATTTTAGTCATAGGTCCTATTTTGATGATTTGGGGTCTAGAAACTTTTGGAGCTTGTTTGCAACATAGAAATGGAATTTATTGGGGAAAATACTTTGTGAACAAAGTTATTATCATGTCTATGATTTTATACATTCCAAGAGCTTTCCAAGGATGCAAAGATCACCTCAATTGAAGTTTGTATGAGAAAATTATGCTTGTTGCAAGTTGACCTATCCTATTGAGCACCATGGTACATAGTGGATGCCATTTCAACTTCCATTAATCACACATGTGGAGGTATCCATGTGAGGAATTTCAAGAATATTCTATATGGTCTAAAAACCTAACCTTAATTGGAAGTTGAGCCATGCAAAAAACCCTAACCCTAACCCTAAACGATTATCACGACATTGTTAAATACTGGGCCACTAGGATAGGTGTTCCATTCTTATTGTATTGATTATTATTTTATAGTCGAGTAGAACAAGGGCATGGGATAACATAGTAGCACAAAGAAAGTAGAAGACCTTGTAGCAGCCAGACACGCCACAAGGTAAATAATAATTACAATAATAAGATAAGAGTTGTGAATTTTCAAAGGGAAAGAAATAAAAATACTTTTTTCAAGTCGTATTTTTGACTTATCTATTATATATTTACTCAAATTTCAAGTGTAGGCACTTGTTGGATGCAAAATTAAAATTCTACATCCATTGAGTACCCACTCTGAAAGAAACACATTTTTTTCATGTACTTCCAGTTTATCTCACTGTGGGTCTATCAACAGTATGCAGAGTGGGTACTCATTAGATGATGAATATAATTCCACATCCAAGAGTGCCTACACTTGAAATTTGAGTAAATGAGATAAGTTGAGGCCATTTTTGACCTCAAAATTCCCTTAACGGTGGATGTGTTATTTTATCATGTTTTTCTATAAATGACCAACTATATATCTATTATTATGCATTATTAGTTATCGCCAAGTTTAAATAATTCCGAAAAGTTAATACGATACCAAAATCATTTTTTCTTCATTTTATGATGTTAGGTATGGAAAATTAACCATTTGGAACCATCATCTTATTTTTTTTTTTGGAACTTGAAGCTCTTTAATGAATTATGAATACTTTTTAATTATAAGATCTCTATATTGTTTCATTTTGTAAGATTAATATTAACAACTATTAAGTGGAGTTTTTTTTTTTTTTTTTTAATATTTAATATAAAAAATTACAATTATTTTCACAATAAAAATGAGTCAAATATGATTTAAAATTGTTTTATAACTTAATATGCAATATGTTATCACTATTTGTAAAATTAATATTAACAATTATCATTACTAAGTTCACTTTATTTCAAGACATTTTTTAATCTCTTTTTATATTTAATATAAAAATTTAAAAATATTTTCATGATTTAATAGAAGATTTAATCAAACAAATTCATTAAAAAAAAATCAAATCTTACATATATATTTGTTTTCATTATTTAATATGCAATATAACATCACTATTTGTAACATTAAAATTAACAACTATTATTGTGTAGGTCACTTTAGTTGAAGGTATTTTTTTGTTGTTTCTTTTTATATTTAATATAACAATTTAAAATTATTTTAATGATTTAAAATAAAATTTAAACAAACACGTTGATTTTAAAAATTAATCAAACCAGATTTAGAATTGTTTTCATGCTTTAGATCCAAGTTATTATCACTATATAAAATTTGAGGAGTAATTGTTTTGTTAGATTTAACTATCATAATTTTTATATTATCAATATAATAATAAGTTTTGTAAAAATATTTAAGAATAAATAAAAAAAATGGAATTGAATAAAACAATTAATTTAATAAATTAATCAAATCATGTAGTTATTGATTGAATTATTTAATTAAGTTTGTAAACATGTTTAATCAACATATTGTATCTTCCTTGACAACAAAGAATTCACCTTGAAAAAGAGTTAAACATTAAGATGACATTAAATGATTACAATTTCTTGGAATCACGATCCAAATTAAATGATTTCATATAAATAGAGTTAAACATTATATAACCTCTCAAATTTAAATGATTGATACATCTCAAATTTAATTTAGAAACAAAGAAATCATTAATAATGTTAATAATTAACATACATATAATAAGACATAATATACATGAATGACAATCTCTCTCTCTCTCTCTTTATATATATATATATATATATATATATATATATATATATATATATATATATATATATATTTTGCCTTGGAAAAAACATAATTTTTATTTCCTCCGAAAAAAAAAGAAAATTTCACTATGTAGAATACATGTGACCATGTATTCCGCTGCTTAGAAGTAAATGAAACTGAGCTCAGAAATGCATAAAACATATACAAAAACATGCCATATGAAAACAACACCATAAAAAACTAAAATTGTGACTGGTATAGAACATATACATGATTTACAAAAACTTTAAAATATGATCACTATGGATCCCAAAACATAGCAAAAATAAACCAGCGAGCATATATGTGCAATATATTGATCCTGGAATTTGTTAGCTGTTATGTGGAGATGGCATTGCTAACCTTCCTGTTTATGAAAGGTCGATGGTAGTACTCATATTTATCACCATTATAGACTTATGTTATTATCCACTGCCCCATGATCATTTGTAGACCTGCTTTAGAGAGCTTATTGACATCCATATTGTGCTCTCTGTAGACATGCTGCACACATAATGAGTCAAAAGTGCCCATATATCTGAATATTTCCTCAAGTAAAGATAATAGTTGAATATTGTGACATTTTTGAGATTTTCGAACCCAATTAATAACATTCAAAGAGTCAGAAAAAATCTGGATGGACTTTACTCCTTTTCCCTCGACAAAGAGTAATAAGAGTTTCAGAGACATTAGTTCAACAAAGTTATTTTTTCCTGGACCCATCCCCAATTTCGTTTTGAAAAAAATGATTCTCCTTAAGGTAAAGTAAGGCACCCCCCACACAATTGGTTGTTTTGTTGGGAAGCCCCATCAAAAAAATCCCAAGGCTTAGAATGGTCCACAACTACCTCTTGAAATATCTGGGTTGGGCCTGATCCTTTTTCCCAAGGAAAGTGTGAGAGAATGGTAATACCTTGGATAACAATGTTCTCAGGAATTGATGGCTTATCCCTGAAAATAGACAAATTTCGGGCCATCCAAGCGCCCCAACTATCAGGGGTAAAGCCTTTATATTGCGATTTATTTCATTTGATACCCAAGCTTTCCATGCATCCTCCATAGATTGTCCCTGCAAATACACTCCTGATCCAATTTTGTAGAGCACTCCTGCCAAATTTGTTTAACAAAAGAGCATAGAATAAAAAAGTGTCACAGATTCTTCATGTGCTTTGCATAAAGGGCACCAACCTGGACCCTCTATCTGTATTCTTTTCATCGAATCCCAGGTGGGCACTTTGTTTACTATAATACACCACATAAATATTCTATATTTTAGGGGACATATCACCTTCCATATTCCTTTCCATCACCAGGATGGCTCCCTTAGGTGTATCTCGATATTTAGCTGGGTGTAGCCTAATTTTGGATCATAGAATCCATGTGGGGCATGTTTCCAGACTTGTTCATCCTCTCTTTGCGAGATGCATATATGAGCTGCTTTTAGTGCTCTGCTATAGTTGGACCATTGTGCAGAGAAAACATCCCCTAGCCCCACCTGAGTATAATCCTTCCATTCATGGTTCCAAAACAATCTGATTTAGGTAGAATAGGCTCTCCGAGTTTACGTGATATATCATATCTGGAGGGAGAAGGTGATTGACTCCACTACTTGGCCACATTTTTGATCCTAGATGAACCTTTGAGCCATTACCAATGCACCATGCAAGTCCATCTTCCACTACTTCAAAAGCATTTACATCTGCCTTCCATAAAATTGAGCACATTGTTCTTGTCTTTATTGGATTTCTGATCCACTCGTCTAGTGACTCTGGGTGGTTGTATTTTTGTATGATCACTTTCGTCCACATGCTATCCAATGTGATCAATATACAACATGGTTTATCTAACAACGCTTTTGAGAATAATTTTTATTTTCCAGTCCCCAACTGCATAAATATTTTGGGATGGCCAACGATCTCCATTTAACCCAGGGAAGAACAAATTGATCATGTGATCCATCCCATAGGAGTTTGAAACACATTTTATTTGCCTTGTCCAGTACTCCTTTAGGAATCCAGGAAAGTGACATCCAATAAACTGGAATAGCTTCCAGGACCGATTTTACCAGAATCAATCGATTGACTCATGACAATCATCTGAAGCTCCATATTTTTAGTCATTTATCTAGCTTTGCTAATAACCACAACCAATATTCCTTCTTGTAGCAATTCAATTTTATATGGAATCCTAGGTACTTGAGTCTTGCATCAAAATCCTTCACTTCAAAGGGATAGAGAGAGTGATAGTAAGTCAACTCTTCTGCCTCCAGGTTATAGATAAATAATGTATATTTTCTGGCATTTATTTTCATGCCAGTCACCCTACCAAAGAGGTCCAAAATGGTATGCATTTTTTCAACATCACCTCTTTACCCATTAAAGAAAAGAACATCATCCATAAAGAGTAGGTGTGTTAGCTTAAGCGTAAGGGATACTTAAATTCCATGGAACTCCCCCCTTACTTTTGCATCTTCCATAGCTCTGCTGTGTCCTTAAACAACCAAAAGGAAGAGCAGTGGGGATAAAGGACAACCTTGTCTTAATCCTCACTCTGCATGAAAAAAAGGGGATGCCGATCCATTAATGAGAACTACAAAGGATGACATTGTAATACAACTCATCACCCAATTTATGAAGGGAACTTCAAACCCGAGGTGAGTAAGGAGGCTAATATATAGCCAACTTACTTTGTCATATGCCTTTGATAGATCTATCGTCAGAATTGCTCCTTTGAATTTTCGAGTCTTGATACTGTGTATGCCTTCTTGTGCCACTCCAATGGCTTTATGAATCTGTCTTCCTTGTAAGGATCCAAATTGTTCTTTTGAAACCAAAACATAAAAGATAGTCTTTATTCTTCTTGCAATCACTTTTTCCACCACTTTATAGATACAATTGCATAATGAAATTGGCCTGAAATAATCTAAATATTGTGGGGAATCATATGTCGGTATCAGGGCTATGAAGGTAGTGTTAAGGGGGGAATTCATATGACCTTCTTAGTGATATTCCTCCACCACTTGCAAAATGTCCTTTCCAATAAGATCATAAAGGCATAAGAAAAATTCTATAGTCCATCCATCCGGTCCTCGACTTTTGTTCTTTTGAAAGCAGTGTAAAGCTTCCTTCAACTCTTCTTCATATACCTCCTCCATTAGAGACATGTTTTCTTCTTCATTCACAAAACCTGGAAATAATTGGGCCAACCTAACAATGTCTGCTATAGTAGCCCGATTATCTTCTCGGAAAAGGTTTTGGAAGCGACTCTTCCCAAGTTTGGCCAGCCCATCAAATGAGGAAATGTTTCTCTCAGAATTATCAGAAAGACTCCATATAGTATTTGATATTTTCCTACCCTTCGCATATGCTTGGAGGAATTTTCTATATTCATCCCCACTTTCTAGCCAAATGGATTGACTTTTTTGGCGCCATACTTCTTCCCTGTATTCCAAGAGTTTTCTTCTTTTCTTTTCAGGAGAGATTAATGCCTCTTTTGTTTCAAGGGTAGTGTAACCGCCATTTAGTATCATAGATGGCTTGGAGGGTACATTATGTGTTAATTAAGTCTTGCTCGTCCCTTAGCCTCTTTTTGTGTGCCCATCACACTACTTCCCTCTTAACTCTTTTTAGGTTTGCTACAAATTGTACTGCGACCGCCTTGCTTGTTTGAGGGTCGAAAGGAACCCACTCTTCCTTAACTAAGGAGAGGAAGCTATCCTCTTTAAGCCAAGATAGAATGAACTTGAAAGCACTAGCCAAATTCTTCATTCCCCCAACTACCTCCAAGAATATAGGGAAGTGATCGAATTCACCCCCAATACCTATGCACTACCGAAATTGCAGAGGACTCTCTAGGAGCTTGTCAAAAATACGAAAATGATTAATTATTTTCACAATTGTATCTTCCCATGTTCTCTTTTTCCTCCAAGTTGGGTTTAATTTGATTGGAGCTAAATATGTGAGCCCTTTTCCCTCCAAGATATGCCTAAAAAAGTTAGAAAGGGGGTTGGGTCTCGCCCTGGGGCCCCAGACTTCAATAGCTCCCAGGGAGAAATTAAGATCTCCTCCTATAATGGGGACTTCACTTATAATGAAATATTTTTGGAGGAGAGACTCCCAAAAAAGAGTTTTATCAACATAAGGCCCATATATGTTTATGATTGAGAAATACATGCCCAAGTCTGCGAAAAATACATCCACTCCTAATCTTGACTCAAATCCCCAAGAGTTATGCACTTTGAAAGATCTAGAGTTCCATCCAATAACCAACCCTCCTGAGTGTCCTATGACATCCATACCTTTGAAACTCCATTATTTCAATAGGGATACCATTAATGTAGCAACAACATCCCCTTCCCCCATTGTTTCTTGTAGAATAATTATGTTAGGTTGACTAGAATACACCAAAATTTTCAGGGCCGATTTTTTGGAGGGGCTCGCCACACCCCTACAGTTGAAAGAAATAAATTTTATGGGGAAACCCCTTTCAAGGTTTTCGATTCTCTAAGTTCCCCCATAATGGATAATTGTTTCCTAGCTGCCATGTCATCTAGATCCCGATTCTGTGCAATGGAGAGATGGGATTTTTGTCCTCGAACAAAACCCCCTTTGATAGGAATTGGATTTTTACCTAATCCCTCGGCTCGATTGTTCATATCGAAAAATATTTGGATAACTCTATTTTTGAGGTGATAAGCCACCGTGTCTTCTTCCAAGTCCCTTGATGATTCAACCTCTTCCGAAATCCTCACACCAAAGACAAGGGGGGAGTCTTGGATTGAAGAACTATGGGCTATTGATGATCCCATACCAAGAAAAGAGGGCGAAGACAAGCCCTCATATGTGAAAGAGAGGTTTTTCATAGAGCCCAACCAATCCTTTCCCAAGAGATACAAAGAGTTTATCGAAACATTAATATAATGGGGGGGATTAGAACACCTACCCAAATATGTAGTAGTCCCGGGCTATGGGGCCATAACTGAGGGGCTGTTCTGAGGTGACATCCGAGAGACATTGCCCATGTCTTGGGGAACAAGAGCCAATTGCTTGTGTTCCTTCTCCTCTTCTCTTTTCCTTTCTCCATACCCTAAGGACATCGATTTTGTTAATGCCAGGCTATCCCGAGCTCCTGTAGGTGTCAGAGAATTTTCCCCCTCAGAGTAAGCCAATCTCTTCCTAGCCGACTATGCGCGAGAAGAATTAGTTTAACCCTTAAAGGGTAAATGGAATTCACTAGCCACATGCCCATGTTGATGGCATCGTTGACAATGGTATGGGACACCTTCATAATCCAATTTTTGCATGAAGGATATATTCCCCAAAACTAGCTCCAAATCCTCTGCTAGCCCTTCCTTGACGTCTAGTGAGACCAAAATTCTGGATACTGTTAGTTCTCCGGATGATTGGAAGGATATATCAACATCTAGGAAGGCTCCCAAAGCATTTCCAATTTCCTTGAAACATTCTTTGGTCCAGAACTTTGTAGGAAGACTAGCGTGGCACACCCAAATAGGAATAACATCCATCCTTTCCTTGCTAGCATCGAATAAGGGAGTCCATTTCTTATGCACTATAGGGGAGGAAGCAATACTCCAATGTTTTTAAGACTCAATCCGCTTCTTCCGTTTTCCCAAATTTAAATAGGAACCATCCTCTAGCTAGTAGTTGAACTGGGGGCGAGTAGCCTAGTGATTTTGACCAGTTTGTTTCTACCCATTATTTCATGGTTTTGATGAAAAATCGTCTCCCATGATCCCTTCCCAGCACTGCTATGTTAGCCATGTCCACAACTTGTGGCATAGTGAGGTCGGAACCCAACACAAGCTTGAAAGTATGCCCTCTTGATTTGATGCACCTGCTTTTTCTGTGGCGTAGACTAGAATGTTGTTGTGAACCATAGCTTCCTTCGACTGCAATAGGGGAATATTTTTCTACCCTATCAACAAGGGTTTTGGCTAAGCCCAAAATTTCTCCTTCCTTAGCAGATTGACTTGAATGCACCAACAAAGAGTCAATGAAATTGGTCGAAACCAGAGAGCACCTTCACTGAGGGGAAAAGGCGGATGAGGAGTTATCAAACTGATGGGAGAGATGATCCTTTAAAGTATTTTTCTCTTGCTTGGACTAGTGGTGCAAAGGTTTTCACTTCTTTGTGGGATGTTTCCTATCTGCAGGATAATAAACCCTAGATCAGGAAGATATAATCCATATTTTGGCGAGAAATATGTCAACAGATGGAAATCTAACCAGAGTGGGAGAGAGGAAGAAGAAACACATGTGCCTGAATGATTCCATGGGATACCAAGGGGGGAATATCTCGATACGAAGGGCTCTGGTACCAAGCTGGACTCTGAGCCTAAGCCTGTGGGATGTGTATGTGGGAGAAAACCCCATACTTCGAAAGTGTAGATGGCTCAAGAGGTTTTCCTAAGGAAGAGCGCCCTCTTTTCATCAACATATTTTGTTAAGAAACTACAGAAGATCCCACATGTTTGACATATGGCTCTGACCAAATCAAATGCCCCTCTTGCGGGTCAGGGGAATAATCTACTAACTACTTGTCTACAGACGTGGAAGCGGTTTAAAACTCTAGCCGTCACAGGTGACTGTCGGACAAACTGCTATCTTCTTTGGGATCTCAGTGCACTAGAAACCCTAGATCTGGAGGATCTGAGGAAAGCTATATTAGGGTTACCGCAGAGCCCCATCTGTAAAGACAATGCATAGATTCTTCAATAACAATTTATTGACACTTGTTTCTTAGAAGTTCTATATTTATTATTCTCACCTTGCTTTATCTCTAGTCTACATCAATTGATATAAGAGCCATCGATTATGTCTTTGCAATTTTGCAAATTTGGTTCTTATATACACACACACACACACACATATCAAGTCAAATATACATCGCAACGATCAATATACATGTTAACTAATTCTAGGTGTGCCACCAAAGCTAGAGACATTGGTACCTCCGCTACCTAGGAATGTAGCTACACTATGATATATCTCTCCAATAGGATCTATCTCATTCAATAAGGTCACACTGTATATATGATCAATAACTTGTGTAGTAGGTGGATCAGTGGATGGATCAGTAGCTGGTATAGCCAGTGGTGTAGGTGATGTAGGAGGGAGAGGATATAATGGAGGAAGTATTAGATGAGGAGTCTCCTTAGATGTCTTATCATATGAAGACAAAGCAAATGAAGAAGATGGATGAGCGTGTTTCTCCTTAACCCTCACCCTTTGGAGTAAGATAGGGAGTATTGACAATATGACACATCAATAATGTCATATCACATGGAAGGCTCGCATATATATTTTCAATATCAGGGTCTTGCTGATCACTCAAGTTTGTACTAGGACCACTTCGAAGCCAACCATCAATGTACAACTAATTTGTGGCCCAGTGATGAAATTTGTGATTTGGTCTCTGTGGAATGCCAAGTCTACATGCCTAAGGTGGCTCATTGACATTAACCATCATTGCATTAGGATAGGGAGGCCCCTCACCAACTTATGAGCCAATATCTACAAAATAGTAGACAACAATAATTATATAATTTAAACAAAATCATATAATTATTTACATGTGCATTAAATAAGACAAAAAATATGCAACTAGAATAATAAAAATATAATGATAATATCACCTCTTAGGTCTAGTGGCTCAACTGAAATAAATAGGATGTTCAAACATCCTCGCCAATCCATCCCCTAATATGGATACTAAACCAGATTGAGAACTTGATCTTCCTCACTACAAAATAGAGCCAAAACCTCTGGTACCCATCGACTTATATGGGTACATTGACCGGACCCTCTTAGGTAACATATGCACCCACATGTGCTTATGCACATTAATCATTGGCTTATGAGGGTGTTGGTCAAATATTGGCTAAATTATTGGAAGTCTCTAAAAAAATAAAGCAAACTATTTTGAAGTAAAGGAGAAGATACATCTCCCCCAAACATACTACAACAATTATCCAGAATAATACAAAACTATTGTTAAATAATGGTAAACTGACATGATCACTCTCAACCTATGAAATAAATTATTTACATAGTATATCATAGGGCAACAAATGCACTACTGTTTAGTGGTATGGTGTGCTAGTGCCATGACGATAAGAGATAAGTGCCTAACCTCCTATGCTTTGAAATGATGTAATTTCAATTTCCCATATGTTAGTACTCTATAAATTTTGTCCGGCTGATAGACAAACGACATAGGTAACTGTTTCAACCAGCTTTAGAGCTGGGCAGTAGCTTGCTCAGCTCAGAGAGGGATCTCTCGTGTCACTTGATATTTCTTTGGCAATCAATGGCTAGATTTGGTTTTGTTTTGGGGTTTTTTTATAAATTTTATGGCCAAGAAGAGGAGGGACACTCAGGGCTATGGAGTCAAAATTTTGAAAGAGAATGAAAACAATGACTAGCCGATAGAACTCTCCAGAGGATAAAGGCTAAATGAGGCAATGAATCTGAGTTGTAAATTGAAATTTGCAGAGTGTAAGAGGAAAGGGGAAAAACAAGTAACTGTTTTAGAGCATTGATGAAATGAATTCTGAATTAGTTAGGAAGAAATACACACAGTTTAAATTGCTTCAACCGAGAGCATCACAAGATGAATTCTGGGCCTTTGACTATCCAATTTAAACAGAAGAAAATGTAGATGGAATTAAAGAACATAGGAAATACATACAATGAGAGAAGACAAAATTCATATCACCACCATTAAAATTTTTCCATAGAGACTTCAAAGCTTCTCCATATGTATTCAATTCAGCTCCAGAAAATTACAATGGAGTTCAGAACAACCAGAATTTGTGCCCTTGCACTTCTGCCCACATTAATACATTCAAATCTTCTAGAATTTATACAATTCAAGTTCCTTTAGTTAGAAACTGATTACAATAGCTGAACTGAAACATTTCAGCTTCTAAAACTGAGTACAATGATTACAAATGATAGTTTCCAGAAAAATGTTTCATGATCCAACTGTTGATTCCTCTGACACTTGAACTCCTTCCTTTGCCACATTCTCTTTAAAATGTCACTTATACTCTTTCAAATATAATTCCATTTATCCATATTCTCATTAAATATTTGGGAATAATATATTTGAAAATAATTCCCAAATATTTTTTTATCCTGTACAATTAAATTTCCATAATTTAATTCATGCCCGTGGTTTTTTAAAACCATTTATTTCTTGCTTCCCATGGTTTTGAAAACCATGTCTTGTTTTCCCAATTTACCATTTCACTGTGAAATTTTTTTACTGTGTCTTGTTTTTTCCAATTTAGCGTTTCACTGTGAAAACCATTGCCTGGTTTGTTTCTCATGGTTTTGAAAACCATGTCTTGCTTACCATCTTTGGTAAAATACTTTTAATCTTCTTCTTTTACTTCTGTAAAAACTTTGGATAAAAATTATCCAAGTCTTCCTTTCACGTGCACCTTCCCATTTAATTCTTTTCCATGGAAATAAACATTAATCTCTTCAATTTGTAAAATTTGAATTTTACCTTTGTAAAACAATTTCACAGTGAGGAATAATTTCTTTTATTGGAAATTCCATAATCATTATTGAACCGCACTCCTGGAAAAATGTCGCACCTAAACCATATGATAAATGGTTGCATTTATTATATCGGGCTTGGGATGGAGTGGTTAACTCCACACCACTTTTACCCCTGATAGTAAGGACATGTCTCCTTGACCAAAAACCACCGGTTTACATATCGACCCACCTTCATATAATTAAACTCCGCGCTAATTCTCCGCCCGATATGAATGTGTGCCCTCCATCCACCCTTTGAATTTTTCACATTATAAATTGAGATTCGTGCCCATGATTTGACGTGATGCCATAAATTGAATATTGGATCAAATATTAATACAAATATTTTAATATAAAAATATTTTATAATAATTAACCCTTTTTCTATTTTCTAAGGACTTTGGGCATATGAGGCTTATCACATGAATTTGTGGATAGGATAAGGGTTCTTAAGATTAATAAAAGGAATATTTGTAATTTTCAACGGGAATATGATAATAAGGGGTAAAAATGAATGAAGTGATGGAAATGAGGGATTTAGATAAGCATTAAGGCTAGATGTAGGTTTGGGATATTTGCCAAATTTTTGACTCATGGAGGACATGACTATTTTGGATGATCAGTCGAGTGAAGGATTTAGGTGGTGGGAGCTTGAAGGAGCTAGTGAAAAGGTTTTTAAAATCTGAGTGGAAAGATAGCACAAAGAAAAAATGCTTTGGAAAAATTAATGCAAATTAGCATGTGATAACACCATAGAAACCTAGAATTCATTAGTGTCAGTGATGTACACGTTGACATATTGAATCATCCTACAATACTAGGCGACATATAGGGGAAATGGGGAAAATACTCCCCCTCCTATATATTCCGGTGATAAAAAAAATCTTCCTTTGTTGGTTGGTACCATAGATTGGGACCAACCACGAAGGTCTACCTACCATGATCCTAATGATGGATCAATTGCATCAACAAGTCCATGTTACCTTGAGGGAGTTAATGTCATAAAACTTGAGGACACCAACTGTTAAGAACCAAATATCAAGATAGCAAAAACAACCTCAGAATAAGTACTCAATGCCTTGACAAAGAGAAAATTTCAGATAATAAGCCTCTTTGAGGGGGAAACCTCCTTATACACCACTTAAATTTACAAGTACAATATGATTCCAAATGAAAAGGTTTCCTTGGTATATATAGGAGACTAGGAGGTACAATTACAACTAATGGACCCAAGCCGACATAAATAAAATAACAATACTAATGTAATATGCCCCGATTAAGGGGTAATGTGCCACTATTTAGGGCTTAACATGCCCCTCCCCTTCAGACAAGTGTTGTCCGCAACGCTTGAGTAATTTTAGATGCTTCTGTATAAAATACTCATCTTCCCAAGTGGAATCTTCTGTAGGTGGTTTCCTCCACTTAATGAGATACGCTAAAATGGATCTATTCCTCAACTAGAAAATTCTTGTGTCAGTGATAGCTTCAGGATCCAGTATGATTTTTCATTCCTCGTCAATTTCTGGAAATATAGTTTGAACTGGGATCTTGTCACCTATAACCTTCTTTAAGCCTGAAACATGGAAAACTTGGTGTACTCGCGAAGATGCCGGTAACTCCAATTTGTATTCCATAGTGCCAATCTTTTGCAACACCTTATAAGGGCCATAGTAATTTGTTGATAATTTATTATCCTTCTTTGCTTGCTTGAGGGACATCCGTTTGTATGATTGTAGTATTAAAAATACCCAATCCCCTACTTCAAAACTTCTTTCACTATGATGCTGATTTGCTTGTTGTTTCATGCGATTTTGTGCCATGGTCAGGTTGTCCTTTAAGAGTTGGAGAACTTGTTGTTGATGCTTGATGTGATCTTCCACTGCTTGAACCTTAGATTTTTATTTTAGAGAAGAAGTGATGGAAGGTGGGTGATATCCATAGAGTTCCATAAATGGTGTCATTTTTGTTGAAGTATGAAAGGAAGTGTTATACCACCATTCTACCAAGGGTAACCACTTGAACCATTGTGTTTGTTTATCAGAGACAAAGCAATGAAGGTAGCCTTCCTGGAATTTTTTCACCATCTGGGTTTGTCTATCAGATTAAGGATGATAAGATGAGCTATGAGCTAATTGAGTACCCAAAGAAGAAAACAATTATGTCCAAAAATTTCCAATGAAGATGGGATCTCTGTCACTTACAATAATCTTTGGGATTCCATGTAGATTTTGAACTGTCTCCATGAATGTGGTGGAAACCGTACTGGCTTTGAAAGGATGAGAGAGTGCACAAAAGTGTTCATACTTGGTCAATTTATCAACAATCTACATGATGACACTCTTTCCTGCAGACTTCGGTAACCCTATGATGAAATCCATGGAAACCTCCTGCCAGTGCTGACTTGGGGTGGATAATGGTTGTAAAATACTTGGGTTCTTAATTGTTTCCACCTTATTTTGTTGGAAAACCAAACATTTTTCCACAAACCTTTGAACATCAGTTTTAAGGCCATCCCAAAAAAATTCCTTCTTGACCCTATGGTAGGTTTTCAAAAATCCTGAGTGCACTCCTACCGGAGAGGTGTGCAATTCCAAGAGTACCTTTTTTTTGAGTTGGGAGTTCTTACATAAATATAAGCGATCTTTGTACCATAGTGAATCATTTTTCCATGTAGATGTATCTGATGCATTGAAATCCTGCTGCAACCTTTGAATGCGAGTCCACACGTTTTCATCATTCTTCCATTCATCCATCGTTTCTATTATCCAATCGGCTTGGATGATCGAGATAACATAGAGAAGGGCCTCGACATCTTCATCCTTTCTTGAGATTACGTCTGCCACAACATTTTTCTTCCCTTTTTTGTAGATGATTTCAAAATCATAACCCAACATCTTGGTCACCCATTTTTTTTGTTCTTCTGAAGATAGTCTTTGTTCTAAGAAGTATTTAAGACTATCATGATCTATTTTGACCTTGAAGTACCTATCTATCAGGTAAGGGTGCCATTGCTTCAATGCATATAGTATTGCCATCATTTCCTTCTCATAAATGGGTTTGTGTAAGTCCTTTCCCCTGAGTGGCCGAGTTTCAAAAGCAAGGGGCCTTCCTTCTTGCATTAGAACAACACCAATGCCATTTACGGAGGCATCACATTCCACAATAAAGATTTTTGTGAAGTCTAGTGTGGTCAAGACATGAGCTTTTCACATTGCTTCTTTAAGTTGTTCAAAAGCTTGAGTTTCCTCTGGAGTCCATGAAAATGCATCCTTCTTAGTTAATGTCGTTAAAGGTGTTTCTATTCTTTCATAGTTCTGAACAAACTTGCGGTAGTAACCTGTCAAACCCAAAAATCCTCTAAGATTCTTCAATGTTTTGGGAATCGGCCAGTCCATAATGGCCTTAATCTTGTTAGGGTCTACCTTGACACCTTCATGAGATACAATATGACCCAAATACTCTACCTCCTTCACCCAACAGAAACATTTGGATAGTTTGGCATATAGTTGTTGCTCCTATAAGAGTTGTAGCAACTTGTCAACATGTTGAACATGATCCTCCCAAGACTTTCTATAGATTAGTATATCATCAAAAAATACTAACACAAATTTTCGAAGGAAGGGATTGAAAATGAAATTCATCAACCCTTGGAATGTGGAAGGTGCATTCGTAAGGCCAAAAGGCATGACCAAAAATTCATAATGGCCTTCATGAGTTCAAAATGTTGTTTTTGGGATATCTGCTTCCTTCATTCTAATATGATGATACCCTGAACAAAGATCCAACTTTGTGAAGTAGATTGCTCCATGTAGTTCATCTAACAATTCATCAATGACAAGAATGGGAAACTTATCTTTAATAGTGATCTTGTTGATCTCTCTATAATCTGGAAACATATGCCATGAGCCCTCTTTCTTGAGTACCATTACCACCGATGCATAGTAAGAACTTTGGATAGGTATAATAATGCCAACCTCTAACATTTCTTCAACCATACACTCAATTTCACTCTTTTGGGCATAAGGGTATCTGTAAGGCATGATGTTAGGAGGAACACTCCTAGGAATTAGGTGAATAACATGATCATGATTTTGAGTGGGTGGAAGACCTTTGGGAATATATTCAAATACTTTGGAATTCTTATCAATGATCCCTTGGATATCTAGAGGAATAGACGGCTTATATGTTTGAACATCTAGTGAGCATAGTTGTACAATTACACCCCAATGCCCCTTTTTCAATAATTGTTTCATGCCATTAGAGATTATCACCTTACTGGGTTTCCCTGTGATACCCCTTAACTCAATTTACTTTTCTTCCAATGGAAATTTCATGAAAAGTTCTTGAAAATTAAAATCCACTGTTCCCAATGATTGTAACCATTGGACTCCTAGTACGACATCGACATCACCCATGGGTATGGAAATCATTGGACTATTCGTTACATATTCCCCCATATTAAGATTGATCTTATGGATTTTTCCTGAGCAATTGATAGTTCCTCCATTTGCAATCATTACTTGAAACTCTGGCGTTGGATATATAAATTAATTGAGAGTTTTGGCTAATTTATAGTGAATGAAATTATGAGTACTAGCATAATCAATTAGGACTATTACCTTTTTCTTTTTGATATATCCTTCGATCTTGAGGGTTTGAGGAGTGTTAATTCCAGCCAATGCATTACATGATATCGTGGGAGTCAACTCTTTAGAAGAAATATCTTCTACGTTTTCATTTTGATATGGTTCATGTTCATGTTCTTGTTCTTCTTCCTATTCACAATCTATGTAGAATAATTTATTCTCACCATACTTATGTCCCTTACTGTACTTGCTGTCACAATTAAAGCATAAACCTTTCGCTTTTCTTTCCTCCAATTGTTGAGGTGTCAACCTTGTAGGTTGAGGTGTTTTAGAGGAAGCAACATTATTCTCTCGATAGATGTTAGGACTGGTCCTTCTATTAGCCATATCCATATTTTTACTTTCAACATTTCTTGCCACCCTTAACGCATTCTCCAATGATTTGGGTTCCCAAAGGCGAACCTCATGTTGAATGTTATCCTTTAAAGTTCCTATGAATACATCAATCAGGTGATCATCTGGAATATTCGTTACATTTATATTCAATCTTTGGAAGTTCTCAATGTGCTCCGCAACTGAACCCCTTTGCTTGAGATTTATCAATTGGCTAAAGAATGAATTGCTCCTTGTATCCTCATAGTGTGCTATCATTTATTCAGTGAAAATTGTCCAAGTGACAAGTGATTTGCGGGAACAAATCCATCGACACCACACAAATTGATTGGGTTCTAAATACAAAGAAGCAATTTGTACCTTTTGTGTGTGTGGAACATCATGTAGATCAACGAACTTCTCCATCTAAAGTATCCATGTGATTGGATCCGTGCCATCAAATTTGCTCATATTGATCTTAGGAAAGTTGTTGGTATTCAACCCAAAGTTGGAGTTCCTCCAGTCTTGATTCATCTTCCTTGTGTCCTTATCATGAATTTCATGGGATATATTTTCACTTTCAGGTGGCCTATCTATTAGGAAATTTTTCAATCCTTCCATGATCTCCCTTTTTAAACCATCCATCTTAGTATCCATTATTGCCTCCAACTTAGCTTCAGTTTAATCCATCATCCCTTGTAGTTCATATTTTGTTACTGTATTCTTTTGTAAATCATTTACGTCCATGCACATTTCTTCACCTTCATCAAGATTCCAAGTAGGACTGTCTGAAGGCTTATTTTGTGTATAAGATCCCTTTTTTGGTGGCATGTTGGCCAAGTATCACTTTTAAACCTTGATTTCAAGGTGGTTCTGCTAGACAATCTTTCTTCTACTGTATCTCCAAAATTTCAGCCCTTATGGGTTTGGAAATTTCATTCTATAGTTCTTTGATATGTCTTCTCTGCAATGCCATAGGTCTGATCAAAATTGGATGTGCCAAGTGGAAGTTATGGTAACTTCCCCACACCTTGCTGATTTTTGGACCTTCCAGGAGAGCGTACTTGGAAAGCATGCCAAGAGCACAATATATGATATTTGATTCTAAAAATTGCACCATAAATACTACAGACTATCCACTATCCAATGCAACTTATCTCACTTAATTTGGATACTTACTAAAGAAGATATCATTGTTTTACCCGTAACATCTATTTGAGACTAGTTAATATGACTAGTCATCTACCCTATCTTACACATGGTGTATCTACAAAAGTAAGATGACCCAGAAGCTGAAATTGTTATCACAACTACCTTGATAATTTCTCTAAATAGCCTCTGAGTTTCAGGGTCTGAAATGTCACATAAATTGTTTTGTAGAGAACATTCCGCAATGACTAAATTCCAGATGATTCCAGAACCCTATCGTACACAGGCTATATCTCCGAAAGTATAATTCCTCTGGAGCTTAAATTTAAACCCCATGTACCGTGATCCGTCTACTAAATATCCTCCAAGGATTTCCTTCTGAAACATCGTAGAAAAAAAATTATAGCGAAAATTCCAATTTGTCTCAAATGCAGCAATGAAACCCCAAGACCTTGAGCTCTGATACCAAATGTTAAGAACCAAATATAAAAATAGCAAAAAAAACTCAGAATAAGTACTCAACACCTTGAAAAAGAGAGAATTTTAGATAATAAGCATCTTCGAGGGGGAAACCTTCTTATACACCACATAAATTTACAAATACACGATGCTTCCAAATGAAAAGGTCTCCTTGGTATATATAGGAGACTAGAAGGTGCAATTACAAATAATGGACCCAAGCAAAAATAATTAAAATAACAATACTAATGTACTTTTCCCCAATTAAGGGGTAATGTGCCACTATTTGGGGCTTAACACCAACATCTCTTGAAAGGAGGTGATTTCAATGTGTAACCGAATGGGGTAACATATCCCTCTCCCTCTCTCGGACCACCCATAAATGTAGAGAAATATATGGGTCAACTTGTTGTTGTTGTGGCTGTGCTTGATTCACATACAAATCTCATTAGGAAAATATATCTATAAAATAAACAATTTATACTAAATTACCATTTGTAATTTTCGTTAAATATTGAACTTAATTTTTTTTGCATAAAACATGTGTAAAACCAATCAGTGCTCCCATTTTAAGTAAATAGACCATTAATGGATGGTGCACCAAAGTTTGATAAACACATCAACACCTTTGGTGCACACTATTTATAATGAGGCATCAATGACAATGGTCTTATAAAATCATTCATGCATCGATTCGTCTAATAAGTTTTAAAATATTATTAGTTATCACCACAATTTAAATATAGGTGCACCCTATTTATGTAAACACACCATATTCGGTGAACCATAGTATTTTTCAATGCATCAATTAATACAATGTACTACAAATGACAGGGAGCACCTTCATCCCTTGACATTGTTACCTAGGATGTGCAGTGCCCCAAATCTTATAAGGGGCACTATGCCCAATGAATCCATATATCCATTAACGCACTGGAAAGCACAAGAAATTCACACACAATATTATAACTTTTTGATGCACTTAGAATGCCTAGAAGCATCATACACTAGGGAATAATCACCATTAGTTAGAGTGGACAACTTATTTTTGTGCATATTTATTGATATGCACATAACCATCCCTTGGTGTTATTACAAGGGATGTGTGGTACACCTAATCTTACTAGGAGCACTGCATTCAGTGCATTCATACATTTATCAACACACTAGAGAGAGCGAGAAATTCCTATGCATTAAATATAAATACCTCCAAAGCACTTATAACGAGTTGGAGCACCACAACTCAGTGTTGCCTGTATAAGCATAGAAGGTCAATGTGGACCAAAACCCAGGGTTGCATTGGGGAAAAAGTTTTCAAAACAATTGAGCAACAATTACATTTAAGGTTAATTTTAAATTTTAAACCACTAAAAATGTAAATAAAGGGATAACAATCAATTTACTTGGTCTCTTCTTCATTAAGGAGGCCTGGTTACTAGATAAAGAAGAAAATAAAATTTTGTACCATTTGCAATAATCCAAAACGAATACAAATCCATTGTGGAAGTGAAGGAACTAAGAAACCTAGAAATTCGATAGTGTTAGACAATGGGGTGGTTGTAGGGGGATAAGGAGCACCAATTCTTTAATGGGTTTCAAGCATTGAATGAAAGTTGAGATGAAAATTTAGTTGGATTTTTTTTTTCTAAATATTTTTTTAATTTCTTATTTTACCCTACGGTGGTGCATCCTATATCATGATGCAATGGTGTGTGTGCATAAGTAAAGGGTGCATTTTTATACTGTTTCAAATATTTTAACCTACATCGATACACATGGTAGTGTTAGCCACTAGTGCAGTTAAGTATATGTGATGCATTGAAAAGTTTCTTTTTGAAAAAACGGTTGATATTTAAAAATATATATATTTTAACCTACCTTAGTGCATGTGGTAGGGTTACACATAACGTGGTTAACTCTATATGGTGAATTGGCAATATTTTTTAAAAAATGATCGATATTATTTATTAATTTTTTCAACCTTTTGGTGGGAATGGTAGTGTTATGCATCAATGCGCTTAAATATATTTGGTGCATTGATAAAAAAATATTTTGAAAATATTATAGCCCTAACATTGTGCATATGGTATAGTTACACAAAAATGTAGTTAAGTCCATTTGGTATATAGGAAATGATTTTTTTAAAAACATAAGTGACATTTTTATAAATATTTTAACCTACCTAGGCACACATGGTATGTTTATGCAACAATGCGATTAAATATATTTTTTGCATTGATGAGTTTTTTTTGAAAAAATGGTTGAATTTTTTTAAATATATTTTAACCTACCTTGGTGTGTGTGGTAGGGTTATGCATTGGTGCTTGTCATACAGAAGCACACTAATATGACAATATGGTTCAATTTCATTGAAAAAAATCCACTTAAATCTCTGGCAACACACCTTTGTTACAAACCTCCACTAAAAATAGAGAAGGGAGAAGTGGTTATGGAAAAGCCTCCACTCATTGGTGTTTTCCTTGTAGTGTCAATGTACACTGGTACGCCTCACCTTGTAGGATATAGTAATTGAATTTTGTCTCCATCGTCGTATTCTTCCGAACCCATCAATTACTATATATAAATGCAAAATTTTTAGAGGGAAACCCTCTAGACACTTCACACTTCCTATAGACCCTTTCTTCTTCCAGTGCAGTGGCCAAAGGCTAGGGATCATCATCGAATTGGGTTGTCCTAAGTGCTAGTAGAGTCATGGAATTCCTCATTGGGCCCTGTAACCTCCTCTTCTTCATCAACTTGGGAGACCTTTATTCTGATCTCAAATACGAGCTTACATACCATTTCAAATTTCCCTTCCAACAGTGCAATTTTTTGCAAGATGTCCTATTATGGAATGCTACGTTCCTCTAGGACATGAGATATCATTTCTTTCACCATACAATAGATTTGTGTAATCTGGAATAGCTTCATCTCCCAAGTCCTTGAAAGGCAAGTTCCGTGGACCCATTCTTCCAATTCTTTAAGAGTTGTTATCCAAACAACTTTCCCCTCTTCTATTTAAATTTTCCATCCAATTCTTCAATCTTAGATTTAACAAACTCAGGGAGCCTTGAGTGGAAGAACACCTCTGCTACTAAGGATTCCATTTAATATTTGGTACGATAATTGGAGTACCCATGAATGTAATTCTTCCTAGAAGAGGCCCTCTGCCTCTTGCTTTGACCTCCCCCCTTACCTCCAACATTTCAATTTGGAATTATTCCTTCTTGTGCAAATTTGTACCAAGAAGATAGAGGTGTATGACTCATAGGAAATATTTGGAGTGGGATACCCTCTCTATTTCCTAGGAAGGAAAATGGGTTGCTATTGCTCCTACTCGAGAATCTCA
Organism: Picea engelmannii; assembly: GCA_009831015.1. Lineage (NCBI taxonomy): Eukaryota > Viridiplantae > Streptophyta > Pinopsida > Pinales > Pinaceae > Picea > Picea engelmannii. Next base: position 581,403 of record ML778975.1, read on the forward strand.
AACCCAACACCTTCCCTGGACTTCCCAGCTTAATGCCAACTCAAGCTCTAGCTGGATAGCCACCAATAACACCTATCAGACTAAATAACTTGAGACCACACAACACCCAAAGAGCCTAGAATAGGTAGAGAGATTTACCTTGGTTCGAAGTGTACTTGAGGGGAATACATTGACTTATGATTTTATGCCTTGAAACCATCACTAAACCTCTCATTTCGACTTGTCCTTTCTTGCAATTATTTATCATGCCCAGAAACAAGTTATTTCTCTTGGTACGCCTCTAGACTACCACATTCATTCACAATCTCCTCAACATCGTCATCTCCTCACACTCGAGCATCTTGTCACAAAGAAAATTTTGGGTGAGCTTGTACTTGGCCCGGACAACACTACCAACCAACTTCTCATGAGCTTCAATCCCTCAAGTTGTAACATTGATAAGCGGTATGATGTTACATGGGTTGGCAGTCGGGTGACATATGGTAGGTGCCACGATCCCAACCGTCACTGTCCCATCCATGGAAATTGATATCATTATATTAATATTGTTATATATATATATATA
>ML778975.1:582088-602224 GCA_009831015.1 Picea engelmannii
GTTCAATGACAAGTTGGGAAAATAATACAAGGAGGATGTGACCAATTGGGAAAGAACTTGTCTTATGGGTGGGGGAAGGAGCACCTTGGGGCACGCTGGTGATGTGCGAGCCCAAGGGGGCACACACCCTTCTTCCCTTTGGACGAAGGATGGAAACTTGGGTTGCGGTTGGGTAAGGGCGGGGAAACTTGGGAGCATTCCCAAGGAGTGGAACCGTCTATCATTGGAAATATGGGTGCACGAGAGGTTGAATGACCCCATCGACACACTCACGAGGAGTCACAACGATCAACACAAGGAAACACATAAGGAAAGGTGCGCGTGCCCAAGAGAGTGGCACGTCGGTCCAAGAGACACAATGATTTATGGGTGTAAAGGCTCATTTGGGCGTACTAGGTACACAAAGGGGCGTACAAAGTCATTTGAGTTTGATGATTCGAGAAGGGGCATGGAACACCCAAAGGACACGACATTTCACATTGGTGACTTTTGGAGTCCCTATAAGAGCACAAGGGTGCACAACCAAGGGGGGAAAATTTGGCAAGAGATTTGGAGAGAACAAATTTGAGGCAAAGTTTCGAGGCAAGGAAGAACTAAGGTAGAGTTTCCAAGATGGAACACAAGTAGCCAAGGGTGGGACGCACTAGGATATTTTGGGGAAATATGGAAACACAGGTTTGTTGGAGGCATGTGTGAGGTGGAACCAAAGTCTATGTTAACTTGGTGAAGTCTGCTGCAGAGAAGGGACAAAAATTCTATGGTTGAGTGCACATGTAAGGTGCACCACATGAGGTTGCGAAGGTGGTTATGACAAAGAGTATTGGTGTGATGAATCTGTGTATGTGAGTCTTGGTGAGGTGAGGCAAGTCGTGTGACTTTTACCAAGTTGTAAACCGAGACAATAGTGCTCATATTGTAATTGTTTCACAATAACAAAGACTTAGCCAGGTGTTAGGCATGGTTTGTGCTGCCCACACTATTTCTATGTATGTCTCTTGTTTGTTTCACAATTGTTCTCTTGGTTTCTTATGTTCTTGCATGTATGGTTAAATGACTAAGTGTTAAACTATTAACAAGATTGTTTAAGTACATAAGAGTTGCACTAGAGGAAGAGTGTGACTCGTCCTTAGCCTAGAAAAGAGTATGGGTATTCTCTAGGTGAAGAGGCATAGTTCAGATGAAGTATTATTGGTATTTCCAAGAAGCTAAGCAAGAACCCTTGTGGTGCCACATTCCCTAAGGAGGTGAACGATCACAAGATCTGAACAAACATCCTATGGGGTCGTAACAAGTGGTATTAGAGAAGATTCGTCTCTTCACCACTACCATAGTCAGAATGGTGGTGTTGAGGTGAATTTCATTTGGTTTCATAGTTCGTTGTGAAGATAGTTAAGTGGAAATGTTCCCAGACTTGGTGAACAGTTCGGTTGGACGGATTGGTTCATCATAGAAACTTTCCATCGAACTCACGATAGAGGTCCCGATTGACAGGTGTGACATAAGTTTGACTTGGGCACATCCCTTGTACAATCCAAGAGTAGAGTTCATAGTGGACCGAAGTAATTGGACATGGTGGATGATCGTAGGAATCATCGCATAGTTAACCGCATAGACAGTTTGGATGGAGACCTTAGTGAACGATTCGACAAGGTGGGTTGTTTCATCACAGGTGGTTTGAGCATAGCCCTATGTGCATATTCAAACCATGGGTGAAGTTCATGAGGGTGAACCAATCACTTGTATGTGTAGATGACCACGTGACTCATTGTAGACTTGGGATAGTGCGGAGGAGTTGCATAGAACTCTTGAGAAGGCCAAGTTATGTGGGTCATACAATGAAATGGATGGTGCAAGTGATAAAACTTGGAAGGTCAAGAGAGATAATGTAGCTCAATGATTCGAGAAACTCTAAGAGGCTTTGGAGAGGATGGAAAAATTCTATGCACAGATAGAGTCGAAGATCAACAAATTCAAGGAATTGACGAGGGGGATTGAGACTTTGACGCTGACTGCGTTGGGATCACTCGTAGAGGAGAGCATCCAAAATGAAGGCAGTTCAATAACAAAGAATAAGCCCAGACGACTCATGAAGAAAGACAAGTCTATTGAGTATTACCTCTCTTCGAACAATCATTTTGTGAGGGACTATCCAATGCGAGGAAGGTTTGATCTGTTGGTTGAGAATTGGGATGTTTGAATCACACCAACAATGAAAGAGCTCAAACCCTTGAAAGAGATGGTTCAAGTGAAAAAGCCGACGGAAGAGATGAATGAAGACATGGAAATGTTGGTGAAATGCATGCCAGAGTTCAAGACAAAAGGTCAAGGACAATTTTCACAAAGTGAAGAAGTTGAAGGACTTTTCTTTGTGAACAAAATAACAAGTGGGTTGAAGATGAAAAATTTGGTTGAAACTGGAGCAACCCACAGTTTTGTGAGCAGACGAACCCCGAAATCACTTCATCAGAAACCTGATAAATTCACTAGAACACGTAAAGTGTTGAAGTTAGCAGTGATGCCGATGATAGGGATTGTTCGTTCAACACCATTGAGAGCGGGGGACTGGTTTGACAGTATGGCTCTATTGGTATCTCCATTGGAATATCATGTGATGATATTGGACTTGGACTTTCTCAAACTTGCCAAAACAACTCCACTCATTCTTTAAAGTCACTTAGTAATCTTGGACAAAGCCAGGACACCAAGCGCACCCTTGATGACGAAGAGGAAGCTCAGGAGGATGCCTAGGATTTATGTAATAAGGTTGGTAGAAGGATTCAATGGAAGCATGCAAAATCCTTGCAATGTGACACAACAACGGGAAGTCATCCACATTGCAACATCTATGAGTAGTTCGGGGAAATAAGTGAAATAGTTGACAACGTTGAAGACTTCGGTGAGGACAACCATGGGAAAGGTTGGTCTATTGAGGAACCCACAGAACCATGAGATTGAGTATAGGAGACAATAGGAATCTTCACTTTCCATGGAACATGGGGAACATCACCAATGGAATCGTTATCAACTACAAGGCATGGATGTTGTGGAGGATTGGACAATACCCACCGCAAAAACTTCAAGAGTTGAGCCAAAAGAGTGCATGGGAGCACTTACTCAACCCGATTTGGAGATAGATGTGGAATAGGCAGGAGTTGAATATCGAAACCATACAACGATCATGAAATTTTTTAGGAAGGCCATGGGGATATGTGACTTCCAACTTATTGAATAATGACTTGAGGAGTTGGGATGCACATCAAAGGAAGTTTGATTGCAATACTTGTGCATGGAGCACAATTCATATACGATGTACGCCAATAGCCTTGGTGGAGGCTATTGGGTACATTATTCCTACTAAATGAAGAAGTCAGAGACATTCTACAGGGAGCAAGAAACACAAATGATGATACATAATGTAGGTTTCATGGAAATACTCAAGCAAGGAAGTTGTGAAATGATGGATGGGTTGTGGAGATGACTTGCCAAACTGGGACAAGGGGTAGGAACTTGTCTAGAATCAAAGAGGTTTGGATAAGTGAGATGAACAGGTTGAGGCTGTAGTGGGAAACTTAGTAAGACAAAGAAGGTTTGGATATGATGACGATGAGGTAGACATAAAAGGGTTTGTTGGATGTGGAGACAAGCATTCTCTAGCGACGAACAAAGAAATTGGACTGATCACCCACTTGGTTCGGAACTTGACAGGATCCAATGTAGATGACACACAAACGACAAAGTCAAAGTATCAAAGCCATCATGGGTCAATATAATCCAACACTTGGCCACACTTTGAAGAACTTCAAGAGGACATTTTTCCTTGACGACAATAATGGAGGGGACAACAAATTTTGAGTAGTAACGATATCCAAATATGGGGCATAGATACCATGGAGATTGACGTATATTACTGGGTATTACAACAACTTGAAGTGGGGAAGGATGTAAGGCCTTCCATGACACCCATCGAGCATGCATGCTCCTTGGGCATATTTGGTGATGAGTCAGGAGAAGGGCACAAGGAGGATGTGATCGGTTGGGAAAAAACTTGTCTTATGGGCGTGGGTAGGAGCACCTTGGGGAACGATGGTGACGTGTAAACCCAAGGAGGAACAAACCCTTCTTCCCTTGCGATGGACGATGGAGACTTGGGTTGAGGTTGGGAAGGGCAGGGCAACTTGGTAGCATGCCCAAGTAGTGAACATGTCTTCCCTTAGAAACATGGATGCACCAAAGAGGTTGGATGACCCCATCGACACACCCACGATGATCAACATAAGGAAATGTACAAGGCAAGGGGCATGGGCCCAAGAGAGGGGTGTGCTGGTCCAAGAGATATGACAGTTGATGGGAGCACGAGATCGTTTGGGCGCACTAGGTCCATAGAGGGGTGCGACAAGTCATTTGAGTGTGATGATTTGTGAAGGGGAATAACACACCCAAATGATGCAACATTTCACATTGGTGACCTTTGGAGTCCCTATAAAACCACAAGGGCACACAATTAAGTAGGATATATTTTGGCAATAAATTTGGAGAGAAAAAGTCTGAGGCAAACTTTTGAGGAAAGGAAGAATTGAGGCAAATTTTCCCATATGGAAGAAAATTAGCCAAGGGTGGGACACACTAGGATATTTTTGGGAAGTCTGGAAACACAAGTCTGTTGGAGCCATGTGTGAGGAATAACCAAAGTCCGTGCCAACTTGGTGAAGTCTGTGACAAAGAAGGGACAATAAGTTTACGGTTGAGTGCACGTTTTAGGTGCACCGCGAGATGTTGCGAAGGTGGTTACGATTGAGAGTCTTGGTGTGAAGAATATGTGTATGAGAGTCTTGGTGATGCCAGGAAAGTCATGTGACTCTTCCCAAGCTGTAAACCGAGCCGATAGTGCTCATATTGTAACTATTTCACAATAACAAAGACTTAGCCGGGTGTTAGGCACAATTCTTTCCGCCCACACTATTTCTATGTATGTCTCTTGTTTGTTTTTGCAATTGTTCTATTGGTTTCTCATGTTCTTGGATGTATACTTAAATGACTAAGAGTTAAAATGTTAAAAAGATTGTCTAAGTATACAAGAGTTGCACTAGAGTAAGAATGTGACTTGTCCGTAGCCTAGAATAGAGTATATGTATGCTCTAGGTGAAGAGGCATAGTGCAGATGAAGTATTCTTGGTGTTTCTAAGAAAGAAACATCGCAATACTGCACACTCTAAGGAGGAGAACGATTGCAAGATCTTAACATGCGTCATGTGGGGTCGTAACACTTTATATATTACATTTTTTTTATTTTTTATTAACATTTTAATGTCTTTATTATAATTTTAAATATGTTATTTCAATTATTATTTTAATATTAATATTACTATTTTCATGAAAAATATTTGTTCTTTAATTGCATGTATTTCTATTTAAGTTAATGATAATGATATTTATGATATATCTTTTAAACTATGTGAGAGTTAGAGTATGTAGGTTTTCAAAGTTCCTCATAATGTTGTTTGAGATTTTTGGATGTAAACTCTGTATGCCATTTTTTAAATGTCCAACATTTCGAGTGGACACTCCACCCATCAGCAAGGAATATTAAATACCTCATCTCCAATATGGTAGAACCTGAAACCTTGAACCTAATTGAAATCTACCTGACCTCTACTTTCTTCACCTTCAAAGGTACCTACTACAAACAGATCAAAGGTATAGTCACAGGGTCTTCTTTATCCCCCGCGATAGTTAACATTTTAATGGATCACTTCGAGACCTGATCCCTTAACAACTTGTTGACGGGTCCAAATGGATTGTCAAGAAGGTAAGGGATAACGCCCGATGGAAGGTCCCAATCAGACCTACTCTTGTTTGGGGTAGCATTTCTGACGAGTATGTGGGTTTGGTTGCCACTAAGAATTAAGATAAGAAAAAGGGGAAAGACAACAAATTGTCCCCCAAAGAATTCTAATTAATTCTAAATCTACTCTAAAACAAAAGCAAACTAATCTATAACTATTTATAACCTATCATGCACATGATAAAAAACAATAGATGAATATAGTTTAAAATGATATTTTTGACAACATAAATAGTTCATGTCAGTTAAAAATATGTTAAAACAATTATATTGCAGATATAATCACAACAAGTTGCAGATAAGACTTGTAACATCATCCATGTACTCATTAGAAATCAAAAAATCATAAGCATTCCAAATACTAACATAGAAATAACTCATATGATTAACACTCAAAAAAACTTAAATAAACAACACATTAGTGGAGTAGTCCCAAACAAATTTGATAACAACTACGACCTAAAAACCTCTTTTTCTCTTCATATATCCAAAAATAAATTTGTTCTAAGTCTATACAACGGGAAAAAAAAGTCATTTCTTACATTCAACGAGTTCTCTTTTATAATATAAGAGAGACTCCTCAGTTATTGTGACTTTTCATTTCATTTCCCTTTTCTTGTCATTATGCACTTCAAATTTATTTTACATTTTTCATAAATGAATGTGTGAGCATTATAAACAGAAGTTGAAGATACTCCCTAGTAGTTATTCTTGTTTTATATGTTTTTCATGAGTGATATTTTTAAAAATATCACTAACTCTGTTTGTTGGTGTTCTCTTATGTTCTTCAAGTTATTCTAGGTGTTTCTGGTGCCGGTTCGCTGAATAAGATCACTCCAACTTATTCTTCTCCATTTTAGTTTTCTAATGTGCTCTTGCAGATTTGATTTCTCCTCCTGGAGCTAAAAATATGATTGCCTGTGTTGATTAATTGGGTTGGTTGTCATTGATGTCAACCCCTGAAGAAAGTATGGTAGCGAATTCCGGTAGCACAAAGGTTTGGGTAATGGACCCAAGTTTGCTTGATGGATAATGGTATGAGTTTTGATATATTTGCAGGAAAGACTATTCTAGATGGATAATACATGTCATGCAATTTCCGGTGGTACGTGGAACGTCACATAACTCCTCACGGTTAGAGAGTTATGGCCATGTGAAGTTGGAGAACCCTCATGAGTCATCTAGAAACCCCAAAAAGTCAAAGTGTTTGCAAAATAAATTATTTAAATAATAAAGTTAATGGAGAACTCCCTAAAATAAGGAAAATGGGATGCTACATGAAAGTATAAATAAAATGAAAGACTCTCTCATTTTAATCACACTTGAGCATATTAAATATATACAAGTCACTAAGGTAACCAAATGATATCTAAGCTGAATTTCAGAGGGAAGGTTAAGTAAAGAAGGCTAAAATTCAAGGGAGGATAAATTCTTTTGATGATGCTTTCTAAGGTATGTTATTCACAGGTCATTTCACCATTTTCGCAATAACGTGTTTTCTAGAATGATTCAGACCATGAAATTGGGAGGCCATTGAGTTAACATATCCAAGTAGCTGTGATACAAATTTCAGCTTGTTGGTTGTTGTATTTTTGGAGTTACACACCGTGGAAAATAGGGTTTGTGGCTAGTCCTGAAACTAGTCTAAAATACATGTTTCAGGTAAAAATGTCATAACTTCTTCATAACAGATCCAAGTTCAGCAAGACAAAATGTATTGGTTAGAGTACAATCTGTAGTATTATGTGTACAATTTTTAAATCCATACAACAAATATTCCGTGCGGGGCATGCTCTACAAGTTCGCTCTTTAGAATAAGCCAGAATTCAACAAGGTATGCCATTTTTTCTATAACTCCTTTTCTGAGAGGTTCCAAGTAGTGAAATCTGGAGGAATTGCATAAAAGACACTAAAGAACATTGTGTACCATTTTCAGATCTTTATTCATTATAGGTACATAGTTATGATCATTGCAAGTTAGGGTTGTTGACTAATCCAAAATTAGTCATGTGAGACTAAAGTAAAGTTTGATAAAATGCTAGTTTCTTGTTGTTAAAGTTAAGGAAGGTTTTCAGGTATGTGATCATATACACCAGGTCTATTACAGAGTTACAAATCAGATTTGGATGGTGAAATTAATGAGGCCTTTTGGTTGAGGTATGTTATAGATAGAGGTTGTGGCACATGGTTTGATGTCATGGTTTATGGTATTTGGTTATGGATAGTGTGATGTATTGCTAGAGAAATTTTGATGGTTATATTGGTATATGTATTTGGTATATGGTTGAGGTACATGTTGGGTACATGGTTGAGACAAATAGTTGATGAGTTGGCACATACATGAGGTGTATAGTTGATGATGTTGGTACATCTTGATGAGTCATAGTTTATGTGTATTTGATGCATGATTGGTACATATTTGGTGCATGGTTGATGCACTATTGATGGTACAGGTTGGTGCATGGTTGATGCACTTGTTTATGGTATAGGTTGATTACATGTTGATTGGTACAGGTTTACAGTAGTATATCTCATAGTGATAGTGTGACAGTGGTTCCATCATTCTACTTCTACGTCAGGGCGGTTGGACGGGGCAAGGACATGTGGTTGTACCCACCTTCCAGTTGTAGCCGGAAAACATAGGGGGTTGTAGCCTCCTTCTAGTTGTAGTGAGAGAATTGAGGAGTTGGAGCTTCCCTCAGGTTGTAGCTTGAGAAACTAGGAGGTTGGAGCCTCCTCCCAGTTGTAGCTGGAAAACAAAGGAAGTTGGTGCTTCCAATGAATGTAATTCTTAAATACATATAAGAAAAATCATTCCATGGTTTTCTCCCGCTTTAGGTTTCCACGTAAAAAGACTGGTGTACTGTGTATGTGTATGATTGCTCACGTGTTCATTGTTTATTTACTCTGCAACTATTGGATAATAATTCTACATTGATATAACACTTGCATGTTGTGGTTAAAAATGATTATATTTCTCTATTACTGATTCACCCCCCCTCTCAGTAATCCAATAATTGGTATCAGAGCGGGTTCCTCCAGGAAACAATTTAACCACTGGAAGGAGATCATGGATTATTCTGAGAATGGAGTACCAATGTTTAATGGTTGAAATGTTTTAAAGTATGAGATGTGGAGCAGAAGGACAAAAGAATTTTTACTGGCACATAGACATGATATTTGGCTATCAATTGTTACATGATATGATAGTTCAAAAAGGGCAAAGATTCCAACCAAGAATGAATTGAAGAAGAATAACAAAATAACAATGGATTTCATCTGAGAAGGATTAACTAATCCAGTAAGAGAAAATGTTGGTAAATGTTCATCAACCAAAGAACTTTGGGATAAGTTATATGACATATATTCTTCACCCATCGTCGATTCAGAAAATTCCAAAGAAGATGCTGATACAAATCAAGAAGAATTATGTTCACCATGTCAAACAAATTCAGAAGATGAAGAGTACATAATCACCAGAGGTATGTTGTTTTTCTTTAATTGTGAAAAACACATACATCTTGAAATATAATGCTATGAAATAAATGAGACATGAAAACTAATTGAAAAGGAAGACAATTATGAAGAAAAATTGATTAGTGCTTTAGATGAACTAAGAGAAGAAAATAAGTCACTCAAGAAAGAATTGATGAAACAAAAGGAAAGTGTTCACATTTTTTTAGAAGCCCAACAGGCCATCGAGAACTTAAGAACTAAGCTAGAAGAAGCCAAAAAGATCGAAGAAAATATTGAATATCAAAAGCAGTATTTGGAAACCAACATAGCAGTACAGAAGGAAGACACATAAATGAGAGATGAGATATTGTCAGATTATCTTAAGGAAAGAACTAACGATCTAAACCAGCTTGAGGCAGAGTTTGGTCAAGAAGAGAAAGGACTTGAAGAATAAATAATCACATTAAAAATTCAACTTGAAGAAGCGAAAAGAACAAAAGAAGTCATGAAGTCTTAGATAATGAAGAAAGAAGAAGAGGTTGAGAAGATTGAAGAAGAAGTTTTCACATTGAGAAGTAAAATCGTCAAGCTGAACAAGAATGTTGAAGAGACAGAGACATCCACATCAGTTATAGAGAATGAAGAGAAGCACTCTAGGTTGCTAGAAAAAAAGAATGAAGAAAATATAAAAAGTTATGTGTAAGTACTCAAAGGAAATAATCACGGTCAACTAGAATCTAAGAAAACTATTGAAGATACATCTTGAAGAAGACCATCCTTGTTCAAGCCACAAAGAAGCTTTAATCATGATCATGATCATGATCATTCAAGGTAGAAATTCAGAAGGACTACACCAAAAAGAAGATCATTCACTCCCAGGTATGTAAATTTCTTTTATGGTCATTGTTTTTATTGTACTAATTTTGGACATAAGGTTGCAGATTGCATGGATTATAAAAGAAATGTTAAAGCAAGAAATGCCTATGTGGCTCCACGTGACATTGAATGTTACAAATGTCATAACTATGGACACATATCTAGTGATTGTAGAAGCATGATCGATACTTCCATGAAAGAAAAAAATGATATCAGATATAATTAAGTATGGATAAGAAAACACAAAGAACAGGTGAACAAAGACCATGTCCCAGAGATCACAAGATTGACAATAAAACGATATGAAGAAAATTCTACAGAGAAAAAGAAAGATGTCATATACAAAAAGGTTTGGAAAATAATTGAAAGAAAAGGACATGTAAATGAGGAACATGTTCAAGAGATTGTACTTTCAGGCATTGTAGTGAAATATGAATCCACAGACAGAAAGAAAGAAGTCAGAGCTTAGAGAGATGATGAATCTACCAATGAAGATGATGATGAATACACATCAGAGCAAGAATTTTTCTGAGCCATCCGTCTTAGAGACTCCTAGGTAATATGAATATAAGATAAGGGGAGTCTATGCGATAGTTGTGACAAACCAAATAACCATCCTTTGAGCAACTTGCAGAGTTTGAGTAGACAGATCCAGATCAGTCAGTTAGCAGAAGTACAATCAGTTGTAGTAGTGAAGACTACATGATAGTATAGTGATAAACGAGTCAACATTATGGAAAGTTGAGCAGTAGATTCTTGAACAGTATGGACATAGATGGATTTGTAAGAACACTTAACAGGTTTGGATAGATATATGACAGTGGACGAGAGCATGGATTCATATATTGGTTTAGAGAGTGGTTTAGAGACAAAGGAACATTATCATAATGGATGATATTTACACAGAAAATGACTCGAACAATGCTAATGGATTCCAAATTGACAGATATTATTTGGACACATGCAGTACATACAACAATTCACATTCAAAACAGAGTAATGCTCAGAAACAACAATGACAAAACTCCCTACGAGCTATGGAAAATAAGACCAACAAATGTGAAGCACTTCAAAGTATTTGAAAACAAATGCTGCATTAAAAGAGAAGATGGCAGAATGGGAAAGTTTGACTCTCCTGTGGACAAAGGAGTACTTGTTGGTTACTCAAGTACAAAGAAAGCATACATGTGTTACAATCTGAGGTTGAAAAAAGTTTTGGAAAGCATCAATGTAACAATTGATGAAACAGGTGGACGATAATTAAAAGAAGAAGAAAATGAGTCAGTGGAACAACTTTACGAAGAAGAAGAAAAATATGAAGATCATATAGAAGTAGAATAGCAAGTTCAACAAGTGCCTCCAAAGACACCTAGCAAACGAGTACAAAATAATAATCCTTCATATCAAATTATCATAAACAAAGATGCAAGAGTTGAGACTAGAAGAAGAATCCGTTTGCTAGAACAAATGCACCTAACACTCTCATCTACGATTGAACCAAATTTTTTTGAAGAGGCCAACGAGGATGAATTTTGGAATAAGGCCATGAATGAAGAATTGGATCAAATAGAGAAGAATGACACGTGGGAATTGGATCCAAGACCAAAGAATAAGAATGCGATTGGCACAAAGTGGATATTCAGAAATAAATTGAATGAAGATGGACATGTTACAATGAACAAAGCTAGATTGGTATGTAAAGGATACACACAGGTTGAAGGAATCAACTTTGAAGAGACATTTTCCCTAGTTTCTAGAATGGAAGCAATCCGATTGCGTTTATCTTATGCATGCTCCAAGAATATTAAAGTGTATCAGATGGACGCGAAATCAACTTTTTTGAATGGGGAACTTGAAGAAGAAGTCTACATCGAACAACTCGAAGGATTTCAGTTGTCAGAGAACAAAGATTACGTGTAAAAATTGAAGAAGGCCTTGTATGGTCTAAAACAGGCTCCTAAAGCATGGTACTCTAGACTGGATAAATATCTACAACATGCAGGGTTCATAAAATGAAGTGCATACAACAACCTCTACATCAAGGTAACTCAAGATGATATTTTATTAATTGAAGTTTATGTTGATGATATTATTTTTGGAAGTACTAATGACAAGTTAAGTCATAAATTTGAAAATGATACGAAGAATGAATTTGAAATGTCATTACTCAAAGAACTATCCTTCTTTCTGGGTCTTTAGATACGTCAAAGCAACCGATTTTTTTTTATTTCTCAAACTAAGTATATCAGAGAAATGCTAAAGAGGTTCGGAATGGAAGATTGCAAACTAGTTACTACTCCTATGCAAACCAGATGCAAGTTGAGCAAAGATGATGAGTCAAAGTATATAGACCAGAGGCAATACATGTCAATGATTGGTAGCTTACTATGTGACAACATCTAGACTAGATGTAATGCAGGCAGTTGGATAGGTGGCACAATTTCAAGCAACAACAAAGGAATCACACGTCGTAGCAGTGAAGAGGATTTTCAGATATCTCAAAGGAACAAAAGAGTTTGGATTATGGTATCCAAAAGGAAAGGATCTATCACTTATTGCCTACACAGATGCATATTGGGAATGTTGCATTGATGATCGATGAAGCACCAGTGGAACAATGTTCTACTTGGGTGAGTATTTAGTATCTTGGCTAAGCAAGAAACAATAATCAATATGTTTATCTACAACCGAAGCAGAGTATATTGCAGCAACAACAAGTTGTACACAGGTTCTATGAATGAAACAAAATCTGACAGATATACATGTTGAATATGATGAGGCCATTCCAATATATTGTGATAATACAATCACCATCATTATCTCAAAGAAACTGATGATGCACTCCAAGACGAAGCACATTCCAATAAAGTATCACTTTCTATGGGAACATGTTGCAGAGAAGAACATCAGAGTTGAATATGTGGGAACAAAAAAACAAGTGGAAGGAATCTTTACAAAACCGCTTCCAAGAGAAGCCTTTGATTATCTTCGCCAGAGACTCGGAGTAATTTCTATTCCAAAATGAATGCTTTTGAATGCTTATCTTATATGTCTTAGATCTACACGAGGAAGCACCATAAAGAGGACAGTTCAGGTGGGGAGATCAGTTTCATGAAGAGTTTAGTTAGGTGGAGTATCCCCAAGGACAGTTCAATTAGGAGGAGTAGCCCCGGGTGGAAAGATACCTTTTCCATTGATGACAAAGGGGGAGAGATTTATCATATGCAGAGCATAGAGGCATGGTTCCAAGGGGGAGCAATGGTCATAGGGGGAGAATGAGTGATATGAATTTAGTATTGCATGACATGACTTCATTATTGCATCAAAGTTTTTCCATCAATGCCAAAGGGGGAGATTGTTGATTAATTGGGTTGGTTTTCATTGATGTCAACCCTTGAATAAAGTTCGGTTGTGAATTTTGGTAGCACAAAGGTTTGGGTAATGGACCCAAGTTTGTTTGATGGATAATGGTATGAGTTTTGATATATTTGCAGGTAAGGCTATTCTAGATGGATAATACATGTCATGCCATTTCCGGTGGTATGTGGAACGTCACATAAATCCTCAGGGTTATAGAGTTATGGCCATGTGAAGTTGGAGAACCCTCACGAGTCATCTAGAAACCCCAAAAAGTCAAAGTGTTTGCAAAATAAATTATTTAAATAATAAAGTTAATGGAGAACTCCCTAAAATAAGGAAAGTGGGATGCTACATGAAAGTATAAATAAGAGGCAAGGCTCTCTCATTTTAATCACACTTGAGCATATTGAATATCTACAAGTGAATGAGGTAACCAAAGGATATCTAAGCCGAATTTTAGAGGGAAGGTTAAGTAAAGAAGACAAAAATTCAAGGGAGGATAAATTCTTTTGATGATGCTTTCTAAGGTATGTTATTTATAGGTCATTTCACCATTTTCACAATAGATTTTTTTCTAGAATGATTCAGATTGTGAAATTTGGAGGCCATTGAGTAAACATATCCAAGTAGTTGTGATACAAATTTCAGCTTGCGGGTCGTTGTATTTTTGGAGTTACACGCCGTGGAAAATAGGGTTTGTGGCTAGTCCTGAAACTAGTCTAAAACATGTGTTTCGGGTAAAAACTGTAGAAATTTTGATACACTTAATGTATTTCATGCGATTTTCTTGATCTAACAATTTACGCCACTGTTAAATACATAATTGCTTCTACTATTATTCTTGTGGAAAATTAAACCATGATCACAACCACAATCACAAAGTGAAATATCAATAACACATAACACAAAAGTTTTACCGGGAAAGCGTAAAGCTAAAAACCCCACTATCATATATTATGTATATCATGAATCATGAAACAATCTCATACAAAACTCTAATCTAAGAGCTCTGAGTACAATACAATCGTCTCACACTGTCATACACAAATTAGCAAATATATGTGCCAATTCCGGTGTCCAGACAACTTGCCTCCTCTGCATAATCTTTGCAATTCAAATTCTCACAATGATCATAGAATTGCCTAGTTTTCACATGATTATAAGCATATCCACTGCATGTGTGATCAAATCACAACTGATAGCCAAACTGTCCCTTTCACCTGTTATCTCAACTGGGTCTCCACTGGATTTGACATGCATGTAGTTAGCTGTGGTGAATCTTCAGTTGCATGTGAGTTCACTGATTAACTGAACTCTCACTAGTGCATGCTTAGTTACAACTAGTACAACTGATCTTAACTCACTTAACTACACTTATAATTCTGTTACAAATCCAATTCACTCAGTTATGAATGAAATAATAGATTAATATTTATTGTCTAATTTATTTAAGGGAAAAGTAAATTAGACACATGTTTCTTGTTGACTTTTCAACACTCCCTCTCAACAAGAAAGGGATTATCCTTCATCCCAATCCTGTCTCTATGATATTCGAATTTGCTCTTGGTGAGCACCTTCGTCAGAATGTCTGCATCCTGATCTTCTGTAGGAATGTATTGAAGCAACATGATCTTCCGCTGCACACAATCTCTGAGATGATGATACCGGATATCTATATGCTTAGATCTGTCATGAAACACAAGATTAATTGAGAGTTTAATGCAACTCTGATTATCACAATAAATCATTGTCGGATCTAAATGAGAACCAAACAAACCAACCAAGATCTTCCTCATCCAGATAACCTCACATGCAGCTTGACTTGCTGCCATGTATTCTGCTTCCACTGAACTGAGTGCCATGGATCTCTGTTTCCTGTTGTACCAAGAAACAACTGTAGATCCGATACTAAAGATCCCCCCTGATGTGCTCTTTCTGTCCGTTGGGTTTCCTGCCCAATCTGCATCCGTGAAGCCATGCAACTTCACCTCATCCGTCTGTCTGTACCATAATCCATACTCAGATGTGCCCTTCAGATATCTCAGGACATGCTTTCCCGCCTTCCAAAAGAGATTGGTAGGCTTAACCATCGCTTGACTTAGCTGGTTAACCGCATAGCAAATGTACGGTCTCGTGTTCACTAAATACATTAGCGAACCCACTAACTGTCGATAGACAGTAGCATCCACTACCTCTCTAGAAGTAGCATCCTCTTTCCTCCAGTTTCTTGGAAGAGGAGTATCCATGGGTTTGCATCCCTCCATGTGAAACTTACCCAGTATCTCTCTTGCATACTTTCCTTGAGATATAAAAAGTTCACCATCTCGCTGCCATATTTTCAAACCAAGGAAATAATGAAGAAGGCCCAAATCCTTCATCTCAAACTCCTTTGCAAGGTCCTCCTTGCATGAGTGTATCAACTGCTCATCACCAGTCAGTATTAAATCATTAACATAAATCACAATGATTAAAAGCTTACCCTCCACCACAATTTGGTATAGGTTTGCATCCGCTTCACTTTTGGTGAAGCCCAATCCGGTGAAATAACTGTCTATCTGAGTGTACCAAGCACGGGGTGCTTGCTTCATCCCATACGGTGCTCTCTTGAGTCTACACACATGCGATTCCCTATTAAAGGTCTCAAAACCTTCTGGCTATTCAATGTACACTTCTTCCTCAATGATCTCTTTGAGGAACACAGTTTTAACATCCATTTAATGAATGCGCCAACCCATCTGTGCTGAGAGTGCAAGGATGGATCTTATGGAAGAGTACCTTGCGACAGGTGCAAAGGTCTCATCATAATCTATCCCCTCGATTTATGAGAAGCCCTGAGCCAAAAACCTGGCCTTGTATTTCTCCACACTCCCATCAACAGCTTACTTTACCTTGTAGATCCATCTCGAACCTACCACTGATTTATCAATCAGTCTTGGGACAATATCCCATGCACTGTTTTTGACAATGGAGTCATACTCCTCTACCATAGAATCAACCCAAGTGGGGTCCTGCACTGCTTCCTGAAAGGAAGATGGTTAAGTCACAATACATTTGCTCATGAGAGCCATGTATCTAGAAAATCGATCAGGAGATTGTCTCTGTCCGCACTGTGAAGTAGGGGCTCCTACATTCTGTGCAACATCTAGTCTCAATCTGTCAGCTTCCGTGGTGCACTTTCTGCCATTTCTGATGGTTTTCTCTGCTTGAGTGGTTTCCTCCACTCCCTGAACCTCTTCATGTGGCTGATCCACATCTTGAGACTCATTTTTGGGAACCAACAGTTCCTCTTCTGCATGCAAGTCTAGCTCCCTCTCAAGCGACAACCGCATGGCTTTCCCTTCATCAAATTTTATATCCCGTCGCATAACAGTCATCTTATTGTTCGACAAATACACACGATAATTATGGGGTGTTTCTGTGTACCCCACAAATATCCCAACTTCAGCAGTTGGTTCCAGCTTCTTCCTGGCATCCTTGGTCACATGCACATAAACAAATGAGCCAAATTTTTTAAAATGAGAAACATCAGGTTTATTACCAGTAAAAGTTTCTTCAGGTGTACTCATGCCAAGTACTCTATGAGGACAATGGTTTTGCACATAAACCGCATTATTGCATGCTCCTACCCACAAATGAATTGGTAGGCCCTGATCATGCAACATCGCTCATGCTGCACCCATGATCGTTTTGTTCTTTCTCTCCGCGACCCCATTTCGCTGTGGGTTATGAGGCGCTATGAGTTCTCTTCGAATTACTTCTCTGCTGCAGAAGTCTTTGAATTCATTAGAGATGTATTCTCCACCATTATCGCTCCTTAGAGCCTTCACTTTCTTCCCCGACTCTTTCTCCACCAATGATTTAAACTCACAAAACTTTGAGAATGTTTGATCCTTCTTGTGCATGAAGAATATCCAACATTTATGAGAAAAGTCATCAACAAAAATAACATACTTCCTATGTTTTGCTGTTGAAGCAACCTAGAATGGTCCACACACATCCGTGTGAATTCTCTCCAGGATCACCGAAGCATGGTTCTCCTTTTCATGAAAGGTGGACTTCACATACTTCCCCAGGGTGCACCCCTTGCACTGATCTAACTGAGCAAGTGTTCCCCTTGGAAGTCCAGTAGATATTTGCTGCATGATCTTCAAGGCTCAATGATGAAGATGGCCCAATCTCCTGTGCCATAATTCACCTTCATCCCGACTCACCACTTTTTCTGCCTTGCCTATTATGGCACTACAACCATCTACCTCCAGCATGTAGAGATTCTTAACTCGAATCCCTATCTTCTTGAATTTCCCTGTTTCTTTATGTCGCAAGTAGGCTTTTCCACTTCTAAAAACAACATCATAGCCTATGTCCTCCAACATTGTGACTGGGACCAAGTTTTTCTTCAGACCTGGAACATGCATAACATTTTTCAATTGAAATGATTTACCTGACTCCCCCTGAAAGGTAAGGGTACCAATACCATTTGCACTATATCGTCCATCATCACCCATCTCTATATGCATTCTGAGATCTCTCTGGTCCAAGTCAATGAAAGACTCTTGATCTCCCATCATGTGGAATGAAGCGCCACTATCCAAATACCACACCGATCCCGATGCACTTGAAGCCATGCATGTGATCAAAGAAAAATCAAGCTCAAATTATGAGACAAGAGCCTCACCAGTTGCAGCTCCAACAACCATCTTGTTCTTCTTCTTCTGTGGAAAGTTAGTAGCGAGATGCCCATGTTCGTGACAGTGAAAACACTTCACTTTGGACAAATCCAGCTTCTTGACTTTAGACTCGGATTTTGATTGGAATTTCTTCCCTTTCCCTTTATTTGCATTGGCAGTCAAAGCACAATCCTCTTCATCATCACTCTTTGATGATGATTCATCTCTGGTGTTCTGCCTGAACTCCTCTTGCACCAGATCCGACCACAGTCGTTCCCAATCCGACAATTTTTCCCTTCCATTGACATAGTCTTGATAACTGTGCCAACTCTTACGAATCCCTAGGAGTTCCAAGCTCACCAAATCATTAGCAACGATTGCTATTCCCACACTTCCAAGCTCATCCCGACATTGGACAAACTTCATGAGATATTTTGGAATGGTGTCACCTCTTTCCATTTTGATCTTCCTGAGTTTATCTTTGAGCGCCGATTTCCTATGGTCGCTACTGTTTTGGAATAGATCCGTTAAAACCTTCCACATTGCATATGGTGTGGTTTTCCCATGGAGACTTGAGACAATGTGGTCTCGTACTCCCTCCAACAGAATCCTCCTCGCCTTTGCCACTTTCTTTTTCCATGCATCAAGATTTGCAGTATCTGTCGCATCCGTCTTAGGAACATCGTTGTCAATGTAACCCTTCAAGCCATTGTCTTCGAGTACTGCTTCCATCCTGTCCTTCCAAGCAATGTAGTTCGAGCTACCCTCGAGTGCATACTCCAAACTCAAGCCATTGAAAGACATTTTTGATCTTGAATCAAGTGACGCACCAAGAAAATCTTGCAAATTCGAATGTTATCCAACCCAAAAATCAACTTCTGCAATCCCTCTTTTCCTGGGAGGTTAGCACCCCACCTGAGAGTAGCCTGAGGGAAGTTCGCACCTTGCCTGTGTATAGCCTGCGAAATTGCCTAGGAAGTTCGCACCCTGCTAGTGTATTTGCCTGCAAACTTGCTTGGGAAGTTCACACTGTACTCCACTGTAGGGTGAGGGGAGTTCACACTTCTCCCTTTAGTAGCCTGTGAGAATGCCAATGAAGTTCGCACCCTGCCTTTGTCTAGGGTGTGAGAATTGTTGTTCCTGAAAATGATGGTAGTTTTCAGTACTAGGGTTCACACCCTGCTAGAGACGGGACCTGCGAGAATACGATTATGTTCGCACCTCACTTCCGTAGCTCCGTGGTCTCCGTGGCTCTGATACCATGTAGAAATTTTGACACATTTAATGTATTTCCTGCGATTCTCCTGATCTAACAATTTACGCCACTGTTAAATACATAATCGCTTCTACTATTATTCTTGCAGAAAATTAAACCACAATCACAACCACAATCACAAAGTGAAATATCAATAACACATAACACATAAGTTTTACTAGGAAAGCGTAAAGCTAAAAACCCCACTATCATATATTATGTATATCATGAATCATGAAACAATCTCATACAAAACTCTAATCCAAGAGCTCTTAGTACAATACGATCGTCTCACACTATCATACACAAATTAGCAAATACATGTGCCAATTCCGGTGTCCAGACAACTTGCCTCCTCTGCACAATCTCTGCAATTCGAATTCTCACAATGATCATAGAATTTCCTAGTTTGCACATGCTCATAAGCATATCCACTGCATGTGTGATCAAATCACAACTGATAGCCAAACTGTACCTTTCACCTGTTATCTCAACCGGGTCTCCACTGGATTTGACATGCATGTAGTTAACCGTGGAGAATCTTCAGTTGCATGTGAGTTCACTGATTAACTGAACTCTCACTAGTGCATGTTTAGTTACAACTAGTACAACTAATCTTAACTCACTTAACTACACTTATAATTCTGTTACAAATCCAACTCACTCAGTTATGAATGAAA
>ML778975.1:602274-617734 GCA_009831015.1 Picea engelmannii
CTTAACTCACTTAACTACACTTATAATTCTGTTACAAATCCAACTCACTCAGTTATGAATGAAATAATAGATTAATATTTATTGTCTAATTTATTTAAGGGAAAAGTAAATTAGACACATGTTTCTTGTTGAATTTTCAACAACGTCATAAATTCTTCATAACAGATCCAAATTTAGTAAAACTAAATGTATTGGTTAGAGTATAGTCTGTAGTATTCTGTGTACAATTTTCAGATCCATACAACGAATATTCTGTGCGGGGCACGCTCTACAAGTTCGCTCTCTGGAATAAGCTTAATTCAACAACGTATGCCATTTTTGATATAACTCCTTTTTTGGGAGGTTCCAAGTAGTGAAATCTGGAGGAATTGCATAAAAGACACCGAAGAACACTGTGTACCATTTTCAGATCTTTATTCATTATAGGTACATAGTTATGATCATTGCAAGTTAGGGTTGTTGACTAATCCAAAATTAGTCATGTGAGACTAAAGTAAAGTTTGATAAAATGCTAGTCTCTTGTTGTTAAAGTTAAGGAAGGTTTTCAGGTATGTGATCATATACACCAGGTCTATTACAGAGTTACAAATCGGATTTGGATGATGAAATTAATGAGGGATTTTGGTTGAGGTATGTTATAGATAGAGGTTGTGGCACATGGTTTGATGTAATGGTTTATGGTATTTGGTTATGTATAGTGTGATGTATTGCTAGAGAAATTTTGATGGTTATATTGGTATATGTAGTTGGTATATGTTTGAGGTACATGGTGGGTACATGGTTGAGACAAGTAGTTGATGATGTTGGTACATCTTGATGAGTCATAGTTTATGTGTATTTGATGCATGATTGATACATATTTGGTGCATGGTTGATGCACTCGTTGATGGTACAGGTTGAGGTACAGGTTGGTGCATGGTTGATGCACTTTTTTATGGTACAGGTTGATTACAGGTTGATTGGTACATGTTTACAATAGTATATCTCACAGTGATAGTGTGACAATGGTTCCATCATTCTACTTCTACGCTAGGGCGGTTGGACGGGGCAAGGACAAGTGGTTGTAGCCACCTCCCGGTTGTATTCGAAGAACATAGGGGGTTGTAGCCTCCTTCTGGTTGTAGCGAGAGAATTGGAGAATTGGAGCTTCCCTCAGGTTGTAGCCTAAGAAACTAGGGGTTGGAGCCTCCTTCCAGTTGAAACTGGAAAACAAAGGAAGTTGGTGCTTCGAATGAATGTAATTCTTAAAGACATATAAGAAAAATCATTCCGTGGTTTTCTCCCACTTTGGGTTTCCATGTAAAAACACTGGTGTACTGTGTATGTGTATGATTGCTCATGTGTTCATTGTTTATTTACTTTGCAAATATTGGATAATAATGCTACATTGATATAACACTACCATGTTGTGGTTAAAAATGATTATATTTCTCTATTACTGATTCACCCCCCTCTCAGTAATCCAACAGCCTGAACATTGCACAATCCATTTTTTATTCAATTTGGGCCCCTTTCTATTCTTTGTACTTTCTCAGAATTTTCACCCTTAATATATCAACACTAACTGTACCATTCTATTCTAATCTCTATTAGATTTATGGAAAGCTATTCTAGGCTTGATTTCATCTTTGGGAGCTCAAGATATGTTTGCTTGAACATTGCACAATGAGTTTTCCATTAAATTCATGACCTTCTGTTATTTGCATTTTCTAGGATTTTTTGTCCTTGGTTTGGCCTTAAGTCCTCTTCGAATTCATTCTCCTATTTGATACCTTTCCAACGAGGTATCCAAGGCTTGATTCTGACTCATGTAGCTCAATATATGGCCATTTGAAGTTTGACGCTCAACAACCCTTGATCTACTTGTGGGTGAATCTATACCATTGATCTTCAACCTGAAAAACATTATACTGCATGCATGAGGTAATTCGAGACTGAATGGTTTATATAGTTTTTATCCCTTTACTTGGTTTGTGTAAGGAACTAGAGGAGTCATGGGACCTAGGGATCGTGTAGTAATTTTGGCTAATGACCGTAGTAAAAATAGGAAAATAAAAAAATAAATAAAATAATCATATAACCCAAATTTCAGAGGCAACTCTCCGATGGTAACATTTCGATGGTAAGAACTCTTTAATGGTAACATTCTGACGGTAAGAACTCTCTGATGGTAACATTTCGATGGCTTTAGTAAATTCCGATGGATACATTCCCAATAAGTGATAAGTGGAGTATGTCCGATGGGGAAGTCCAGATGGAATTAAGCTGGAAATATTAAAATAATAATGTAAGGTTATTCCAAGGCATTCAAGAGGATGGGAGGAGGGGATTCTAAGAGTTAAGGGGTGTATGTTCTGATGGTAATTCTCGATGGGAATTTACCATGAAGAATGAAGATGAATCCTGATGGGTATGGAGACCAATGAAATATAAGTCAACTTGCAACTAATTTTATGGGGATATGGAAAAATAATAAGAATGTACATATAAAAACTATACATTAGTGATGTAGGAAAAACACAACATGTAAAAATAGTTTACCCATGTAAAACTAATTTTACTCATGCAAAACTAGTTTTACCCATGTAAAACTATATTTATAGTAAAATTGATTTTTCCCATGTAAAAATAAATACCAAGGGTAATTTTGGGAAAAACCATGGGAAATTTGTAAAAAACATGTGCAATCAAAACCGTGTGGTTTTGTAAAACCATGGGCACATTACAAATGAAAATAAATAAATTCATAAAAATAAATAAATAAAAATTAACAATAAAAAATAATTATATACAAAAATAAAAATAAAAATTAGGAAAATGAGGCCAAGTTCCACACGAGTCAGGGTTCCACACCAGTCAAGGTTTCACATGTAGGGACCAAAAATAGAAGCATGATATATCATGTAGATTTAGATTAATCGAGTGTCGAGTTGGGTAGGTATGTCGTATGTAAATCACGACTTCTCAAAATCAGATGTGACAAATGGAAAGCGAGCAGGGAGTAAACATACGACACATCATGCAACACATTAACGTCACAAAGAGAGACTCATATGATAAAAGTAGTTCGATGCTAATTGGGTGCACAAGGCATGTCGATCTAATCAAGGGGAAAATATCAAAGGGAAGAATTGATAATATTGCAAGGAGAGAGAATACTATAGGATTAGGGAATAGGTTCCCATGTCAATCCATAATGCATGAAACTAATTACTACAAGTGACGGGCAAGAAATGTGTGACGATACAAAAATATCCTAAATCTATGCAACTTTATAAGTCTTTGGGCTTGGGTTTTCAAAGAGAGGGGAGGTCGAAAGAAGAACCTGATAGATATCAATCCGAAAAATCTCACACCTTTCAAACCTCAGTAATATCACAAGGGACTTCACTCGACCAACCCGATGAGACAAACCTGATGAGGGGAGCTCGATAGGATTTTGACCTTCGGGCTTTGGACCAGTCTTGAGACAATGCACACTCAACACTCCAAATGGTGGTTCCCGATAGAAGTAAATCCGATGAGCTTGCGTGATATGATTGCGGGAAAGGTGGATCCAATAGCCTTGCGAGATTTGAACCTCAGGGAAACTGTAAAAAAAGGTGAATCTACTTCCTGATGAAGGAGATCCTGGTAAGGATCAAGATTCCAGACAGGGATCAAGTTTTTGGCTTCATCAAAGCAATGGTGATAATAACAAAAATGACTGAGGTTTGGGAAATGCAAGGATTAGTTCCTAATGTTGACAACTGGCTTCAAATAATAGATGAGATCTGCATAAAGAGAAGTCTAATCAATAGGAAGAAGATTAAGAGATTCCCCACATGCATTTTTTTCAAGGTTGGAGCGGTCTTGTAAAGGAAGTGACCTTGCAAACCTGCTACTGCAACCACATAAAATATGATATCAGTTATGCGAGGAAGAATACACTTACCATTACACTATAAACATTGCATTATTTTCCTTCAATAAAGTTACGGATAAGTGTTGGGTTTGTTCAAAGATAATCATCCATGATCTCAGATGATGTAGACACGTGTCTTGAAAGATGCATGTACCGAGTCTCAAATTCATAGAAATGATTAATGATTCAAGCTAAGAGTTTTAAACTGAAGAGTATGATCAACATATGAGAGCCTAAAGATGAATACATTAGACACAACACACAGGCAAGAGGATATGTAATGCATATGTGTTCTTTATTTAAGTTATCCATTTAAAAAATCCTAAAAGACTAACCTCCTCAAATATGATAATCCATCAAGATCAAACCCCCAAAAGAAAAAGGGGGAATGATATTTGAATTAATTAACTAATTATCATTTTAGAGGAAAAATGCTTCCCCAAGAAGAAAGAGCCAACAATGGCGCATGCACGAGCGGTAGAGGCATCGCCCCTATGGAGACAGAGGAAGGTTATCCTCCTAGAGCTCTAGAAATTCCAAACTCTGTTTCTTCAAACTAATGTATGTTTTACAAGATTATTTGGTGTTTCAGTAGTTTCTATTAGGATGTAACCAGCTCTGATGAGTATAGTAATAGTCAAAGCAGACTTATTTTGCCTACTGTTATAGCTCTAGAAATTTTGACAGGTTGGGAGCCTCTTTTTGCAATACTTTTGCTCGTTGTTTTCTTCCACACAACCCTTACTAAGTTCAATTCTGGTTCAAAAAAAAACTAATCATCGTTTTATATTTTTAGTATCACCAATTTAATCTTGTCATCATTATTTTTCCCTCGACCAATTTTTTTTAATCTTCTTATACTCTTCATACTTTAATTATTAATAAAAATATTTTTTCATTAATTTACAACAGTAATTCATAACGACTAGTTTTTGTCCACATTTTCCCCAACATTCTTATTTTTAGCCTTTATAAGCCCTTCCCTTAGCACTCTTTTCAAAACTCATTGCTTTAATTGTCCTTGATGATGGGTGGAGTGTCCACTCAAAACGTTGGAAGTTTCAAAAATTCCACACACAATTTACATCCAGAAATCTAAAACAACATAATGTGAGAGTTAATGATGTTTAGATTGGTCAATATCCAATCAACAACCCCATGAGGATATGAATCCCCCTACATTTTTATAGAGGTGGTACTCCTCTGTATTTTCTTAGAGATAAATCTTGAATATCCTCGAATCAAAGTATCAAAATGGGAGAATACTTAATAGAAAACTCCAAACATTATTGTTCAATGAAAATGTAAAATATTACTAATTTAAAAATAATATACATTCACAAAAGAATTACTGAAAAAAGGACCAGGAATCTTCACATATTAAAATACAATATATGCAAAAATATTGTATAGAAATAAATAACAGTTATAAGAAAGATAATATGATTCTCACATCCATCACATTATCATAATTTTTATCACATTCATGGAAAGAAAGATAAAGGCCCACAATCGAGAGAAATTTAAAAGAGTGTTTTTCATTCAAAATAGGGAATAATATGATAGGAAAACTTTAAATATCTTATCCTCAAAACCTCAAAGTTCAAGATAGCATTAAAGTTTAACCCCAGATTAGTTCTCCCAGATTTTCAAAAATAATATTAGTCTTTAATAGTCTGAAAATAAAAATGCATTCGTCCATAATGGACTGGGATTGGGCTCTCGTGGACCATAAAATTAAAGTGGATCATGGGTTGAACCTGAAAAGAAGATAGAGAGAAATGATCAGAAATCAGTTAAATGTTTTCTCAGAAAAGACAAGACACAACTGGATGATTCTTGAACGAGAAGAGAAAAGAATAGAAAAGGATGTGATCAATTTACTCACTGTGATGGATCTCTCTCTCTCTTATATCTGGTGGTCGATGTTCCTTTTGTATTCTCTTTTGCTACAGTTGCATGACCGGTACCAACAACCTCTGCTTGATCTTCTTCAGTTATTTTGATTAAAGCTCGCTTTAACCAATTTTCAATGTATTCCCTCATAGGAACGACGATTATCTCTTGCCTGACTTTAATGTCGAATAATGTACTTTCAAGATCTCTAAAGTCAATTGAAATTTGGTGTAACATGTATTCAATATCTTCCTTTTTATTAACATATCTATTTAACCAATTTCGACGTCTTGTTATGTGTACTCGGTCAAACTGTTAAATTTCTTTGCTGATACAACCTTTAATATCTCTAGATGTTCTTCAAATTGTTTTCTTGTCATAAACATGGAATTTAAAATTAATTTTGGGTCTTGAACTTCTCCAGTAGTTCCTGCCAAGTCTAACTCAATCAACTTCAAATATAATTCCCCCTTTTTGACACTTAAAGTGTCACAATCAACCAATATTTCTTTTATTTTTATTTTTCTTTTGATCCAACATGCTTTAATTGTTTTATACGAGTGGGGGACGGTAAATATTATTCCTTTATTTTTAATTCACTCATGCCCGAAACCTTTAAAACAAATGTAATAACAACCTCTTTATTGAAACCCTCATCATTCTCGAGATAGACCTGGAGGTATTGTCTAAGATTTGCAAGTCTGGATCCCAAAGAAACAAAGTTTCTTACCAATTCCCATGCTTCAAGAATGAGAGACATTCTTTTCTTTATGTTCTCCACAACATACCTTCTGATTGCAACAAGTAGGCTTGATGTTCCTCTTAACCTTGAACTGGATGCTGGTGTTAAATTGGCATTCTCATTCTCCATCTCATCAACTGTCATTTTAAGACATTCCCATGTAATTTCATGGATATGTGAAATTCTAGAAGGTGACACCCCGTTGAGATCTAACTCTGAATTAGATTTCCCATGAATATTTTTATTTTTTGAATGATTTTTTTCAAAGATTAATTTGTTGGTACTTCCATCAAACAAATCATTGTGTACAATCAAATATTCTTCTTCAAAGAAGACTAGTTCATGTGTTTCCAATTCAGATGCAACCTCCCAACTTTATTGAAGTCTTTTCTCTTCATCATGAAACTCTATATCTTCAATATTGGCATCCAAATCCATGTCTTCAAGAAAAAAATCATCTTAAGGTGCGACCTCTTCTACTTCTTGCTGATGGATTTGCATTTTTCTTTTACTTGTTACAGGAAGTTTGTGAGGTCTTTCCAAATATCCCTTGGGAGGGTTTTGATCACCTCTGTCATTAGAATTATTGACTGGATATATATATTTGTTTCTTGTGCTGCTGCTTGAGAATTTTGTTTTTGTAGGCTGCTTCTTTGAGATACATTAGGAGAACAAGTACTCCTTTCATTAATAACTCTTCCCCGTTGTCTATGATGGTCTGTAGTGCTGATGAAAGTCTCAATGTCTTCTAGTTTCTTTTCAACAAACAACGCTTGGGGGTCTTGGTTGTCGCCTTCCTCCTCTCCAAATAGAAAAGAATTAGAAACTGAAACATTAAAGCAAAAAAATGTCATATTATCCATGACCAAGTGGTTGGGTTCGAACCCTTTGATTTTATCTACAAACTTCAAATTATACTGGTCAAAATGCACTGCAAATTCATCAATACTTGAAATACTTCTCAACAGAATTTCCCCAATTCTCCAAGGTAAAGGAATAAATTGATTCTTTCTTTTTTCATGAAAGAAGTGAAGTCGAGATTTGTATTTTTTGGATATTGGATAAGTCTTCCGGCATCATTGTCGGGTCTTCAAGATATTCCTGCAGAATCTCTAGTCTACTGTTCCTTTCTTTCAGGAAATTCTTGGCCTCATCTCCTTTGAATGTAATTGTTGGCTCTGGGAGTTTCAACATCTTCTTAAAGACTGTTGGCACTAGGGAAATAGGAGATTCTCCTTGAAGTTGAATTATGCTCCGATATTTATCATATTTATCCATGCACCAAGAAACTATTTCTTTGGAGTCAAAATTTTTTGGTACACAACCTGCTAAGGCAATCACTGATGTCCAAGCTTTGTTCACATTCTTTTCCTGCAGTGGTAGTGAAGAATAATATTGATATGATCTTGACCACTGGAATCTCTAATCCTTCGACTTAAATGATTTTAGAGTATCCCCGTAGAACTATTCTCTTCTCATTGTTGTCATACTTGATGAAGTTGGTGGACTAATGTACAGTCACTTTAGACAATTAATTTCAAAGTAATCCCTTTTACTATAATATAACTTGAAACTCTTCTTTCAAAAGAAATATAAATGTGAATTAAATTTGAATTGATGGAGAATGACCTTGAGAAGTCTTCCATTAATAACAACCTTTTAATTTTTTAATCACTCGTTATTTTTTGTAAGTTTAGCATTAAATGTGCTTTGGGGAAAGTGATAATATAAGACACGTATAACAGAGGATCATATGTATGTCAAGAGATGTTCGAATGAAAGGAAACTCCATGGGTCCCCAAACCTGCGGTGAAAACTCAAGAAATGACTAAGTAAGGGACTACATCGATCAGATGCGAGAGACAAAAAGTTTTGAAGAGCTATGACCCGCGAACCCATGGTGAAATAAAAAATCAACTAAGTATTGAGATATTGAGAGAGAGAAAAAGTCTTGAGAAAATGACTAAGGAACATAAATCGGTCAATTAGACATGTCGTGGTAAAAATGAAATGAATCAAGTGAGTGGCTCATACTTGCAATAAACATTTGAAAAATATTCTAAGTATGGTGCAATATGAGGATCACAGAACATGGTGGTGCATTTTGGTAATGACTGAGTCTCAGACTTGAACGTGAAGAAGTAACAAACCTGCGAGGAACACAAAAAAAAGATTAAGTATTGGTGCAAATGGATACGACGAAACAAAATGGTACATTTTGGAGGTAGCAGAACTTTGTACAATAACTCATGAACCCGCAACATAACAACAAGTTTTCAAAATGTCAAATTACACATGAGAAAGAATTTTTGAAAGACTTAACACATATATGTGTCAACAAAAGTTTTGAAATATCACAACATTTTAAGTGAAAACTCATCCACCCATTTTCAGGTGATAGGGGATTTAAATAAAGCTTTAATATAATATAAAAGAGTAAGCCTTTAAATAAACTAAATAACATGCATTAAAATTAGACATTAAAATGTAATATTAAATTAATATTAAGAGATATTCAATCTAATTCTTGTTTTAAAATGTAATATTAAATTATTAAATAGGATGCAGTAAAATTAGACATTAATATTAAATATTAAATTAATATTAAGAAATATTAATCTAATAAAATTAGAGATTGATAAATAATATTAAATTAATATTAAAAGTAATAAGGTATGTAATATTAAATTATTAAATAAGATGCAGTAAAATTAGACATTAAAATGTAATATTAAATTATTAAATAGGATGCAGTAAAATTAGACATTAAAATGTAATATTAAATTAATATTAAAAAATATTAAATCTAATAGAATTAGAGATTGAGAAATAATATTAAATTAATATTAAAAGTAATAAGGAATTTGGTGAAAGTATTTAAAATAATCGAGACAAAGGGGTTAAAGTAATTGAAATATTAACAATGCTAAGAAAAAGGAGTTAACATTATTGGGAAAACAAAGCCTAATTAATACATGATAATTAAATCTCAAGGGCAAGGGCAAAGATTATGATAATCAAGAATATTTAGGAAGAATGGGTACATGCATAATATTAGAAGAGTTAATCTAATAGAATTAGAGATTGAGAAATAATATTAAATTAATATTAAAAGTAATAAGGAATTTGGTAAAAGTATTTAAAATAATCGAGACAAAGGGGTTAAAGTAATTGAAATATTAACAATGCTAAGAAAAAGGAGTTAACGTTATTGGGAAAACAAAGCCTAATTAATACATGATAATTAAATCTCAAGGGCAAGGGCAAAGATTATGATAATCAAGAATATTTAGGAAGAATGGGTACATGTATAATATTAGAAGAGTTAGATAATATAAATGATTAATAACTTAATTAATGAAACATACATAGGGATCATGCCACATTAATAAGAAAAGGTTAAATTGAGTGTTTGATTTACAAATATATCAAAGAATGAGAAGATATATATTGGAAAGTTAAATTGAAACTAAAAAGATTATTTAAAAAACTATTATCACAGGTAGGGGATGGAGTAAGGAGCAGTTTAATAAAGCATACAATTTAGAACATGGTAGGAAGAGAAGAGGATTATAAACTTAGTCATTTATGGAAATCCATAATCCATTTTCTATGTCATTAGTCATTCCTATGTCCCCTCCCTTTTTTCTTTAAGTTTTTAATCAATTCCTTTTTTTTCTTTTCCTCCAATGTTCTTGTATTTATTCTTTATCAAAATGCTCTCATTCCCTCACCTCTAGGTGATACTATTTTTTTCAATGATTTTATTCTTATATATATTTTTATAATCTTTTTAGTATCGATTTAATTTTCAATATATATATATATATATATATATATATATATATATATATATATATATATATATATATATATATATATATATATATATATATATATATATATATATATTTCATTATTTGAAATTTTATTCTTTAATCTACCCTGTAAATTAAACTCTTAATCTAACCTTTTCTTATTCATGTGGCCTAATCCCTCCTGCATGTTTAATTAATTAGTTATTAATCCTTTGCAATATATAACCATGAGGTATTTATTCAGGAAACCTGTGATATAACATATGTGTTTGTTGGATGTTAAAGAATATCCCTAATTTCACTAGATATTGATAAATACTTTCCAAAATGATTTTTTGAACCCCCCTCCAAATACATATTTTCAATAAAAAACCTTTGTTTTTACTAGATACCCCTTTTTATTCCGCCCAATACCCCTTATCCACCCCCCAATACAATTTTATTATTATAGATAACAAAATTACAACTATAGATGCCTATGACATTCTGATGGGTTTCATCCCTTTAAGCCCCAAGGAGGAGAAAAAAAGGAGCATTATAAGGATGCACAAAAGGGAAAAATAGCTTACAACCATAATCATCTTGTACACAATTTAAAAAAAGGAGATAACAATACATGTTCAAACTAAAAGACAGAAGTGATTAGAGCATTTCTCTGAGCAAGTAAAAGAGTAGTCCAAGTCAAAAGAGCATCCTATTTAGAGTTGGCCCCATGGGGCATGAAAATATTAAGCAGATTGATCCCGAGTTTTTTTTCTAATTTTCCACGATCCTCTTTCCAAGTCCAGTCTTGCTTTGGATAACTAGTCGACATATGTGTTTTGTTGCCTGTACACATGCGTGAAGGAGATGCAAGTAAAATAACAAGTAATTATTTTAACTTCTTGAAGCAAAGGTTCCAACAAATAATTTTGATAAGTGTAAGTTCCAGTCGTCCAATTTATGATGAGAAGAGAGTCCCCATAAATATTCAGTCTTTCAATGTTGTTTTCTTTGGCCAGAGTGAGGAAGAGTTTTAAGGCGAGGAGTTCACTGTAATTGTTTGTGTCCGACCTTATGCCTATTGAGAAGGAGAGAGAGTTCGAATCGAAAAGGTGAAGGATGCCACCATCTCCTCGTTTAGGGGGGTTCCCTTGCGCTGCACCATCAAAGAAACCCCAAGGAGAGGTGGTTTGGATTTGTATTAAGGGGTGCTGGGAAGGGGAGGAAGGTGGGGACAAAAGGAAGGGAGGAAAGGATTGCAAGGGAGTTGAGGGAACAATGGGAGGGGGAAGGTGGGGTGTCTTCAAAGATGGAGTGGTTTATGGTGATCCAAATTCCTTAAGCAACTAGGAAGGGGAGGCCTCAGATGGATTTTGTGGTGGGATTTTCGAACCAATTTTTTAGGGAAACTTCAATGGAGTCTCCTCCCCGTAGGAAAACACAATTTTGTACTGATATGATTTCATCCCAAACTGATTTGGAGAAGGGGAATCCACGATTATATGGAGATTTGTCTCTGAGTCTAATTTGTAGAGACAACATCTATTTTGGACCATTGAAATTTCTCTTTTGTATTCGGTCCCAAGTGGGAATTTTGTTATGAAGAAGAATCCACATAAATAGTTTTGATTTTTCCATACTCTTTACTTTCCAAATATTCCCCCCCCATCAAGGAGGTACATGAGGCTCCAAGAGTTGAATAAGTGTTAGGTAGCCAATCTTGGGGCTGTAATTCTCGTTTGGATTTGGAGACAATATAATTTCATCCTCTAGATCTAAAATATGGATCGAGGATGAGTGTAAAGTGTTGATATAATAATTCCAAATCTGAGCATGATCTGTATTTAAACTGACCTCCAGATGATTTAACCATCGCCCCTGCCAAATCTGATTTAAGTATGCCAAATCTGATTTAAGTAGAAAAGTCCTTGGTTGTTTAGAATAAGGATGATGTTTTCTAGAAGGATGTGTTGATTTGGGCTTCCAATCCAGGGGGCCTTGTAGATGAGCACTCTTGAACCTGTGCCTATTTTCCAAATAAGCTAGTTTCCTATGATGGGGAATGTATTCAACACATATTTCCATACTATGGACCCATTTTGAGTTGCTTTGTTTGGATTTATGATCCAGTCTATAATAGTCTCCCTAGGGAAATGTTTTGCTTGTATAATTCTCTGCTAGAGTCCCCTTCCATGTATGAGGTTCCAAACATTTTTTGCTGCAAGGGATGGTGCAAAATGATGAATATTTTTTAGTCCCCAACCGCCTAAGATTTTTGGAAAGGTTAGCTTCTTCCAAGGCACTATAACCAGGGAATTGCGATCCTTAGGTCCCAACCAAAGAAAATGATAGGAGAGCTGATGAATCTTGTTTAGGATTCTCTTTGGGAGCCAAGAGAGTGTGATCTAGTAGACGAGGATGGATTCTAGGACCGATTTCACTAAGGTTAATAATCCTTTTCTTGATAGCCATAAATGACACCAACATCTTAATATCTTCTCCACTTTTTCCAAGAGCCATTGCCAATCTTTTTTCCCATAGTCGTTTGGATTTAAGGTGAAAACTGAGTATTTGAATCCTTCCTCTTGATTTGAAATTATGAATTCGAGGGACCATGAAAAAAGTTGTTGTTCATGTTGGGGTAATCCCTAGAAAAAATGGAGGACTTATTCTGATTTATTTTCATTCCCATTGCTAGACAGAATGAGGCTAGGAGAGCCTTCACAACTTCAATGTATGCTGGTTTTCCTTCACAAAAAATGAGGATGTCATCAACAAAAAGAAGGTGAGAGAGAGAGAGGGTTTGACTTACCACTATACCTTTTAGGGCTCCTTATTCAATTGCCTTATGGATTAACCTGCTTAATCCTTCCACCACCAGTAAGAAAAGGAGGGGAGATAGTGGGCAGCCTTGATGGAGACCATCTTGGGTTTGAATAAAGAAGATGAAAATCCATTTATAATAACTGCAAAAGAAGTGATGCTTATGCAATTGAGAACCCAGGTGACAAATGTGTGACAAAAACCCAAGTGAATGAGGATAAGCCTCAAGTAAATCCAGTTGACTTCGTCAAAATCCTTTGAGAGATCAACCTTTAGAGACACAACTTTCTACTTCAAGGTGTGAAAATAGTGCAAACCCTCTTGGGAAAGGCCAATAGCCTCATGTATTTTTCATCCTTTTAGGAAACCAAATTTCTCTAGGGAGATTTTGTCTGAGAGAAAATCTAGTAGTCTCCTTTCTATCATCTTAGAAATGATTTTGTAGATGCGTTTGTAGAGAGAGATTGTCCGAAAATGACCGAAAGAGTAGGGGTTGTCACTTTTTTGGATTAGAGCAATGAAGGTGGAGTTGAAGGTTGCTAATATATTGCCAGTGGTCCGAGAGTATTTTACCACTCTTAATAGATCATCTCCCAATAAATAAATAAAAGGAGTAGAATTCCACTAAAAATTCATCAGGCCCGAGGATTTTGTCCTTTGGAAACTGTAATAGTGGCATGGAGTTCTTCTTTAGTGATTTCTGCATCAATTGCTGATTTCCTTCATGATCAATGAAACGGGGGAAGAGATAAGCGATTTTGAAAATCTCTTGTATAGATGCTCTGGAGTCCTCTTTAAATATAAAGATGAAGTGATTTATGTCTTCCTATGCAATGTCTTTGAAAGATGTGACTTTTGTCCCATTTTCCCCCTCGATCTCCCAGATAGTGTTGATTTGTTTCCTGTGATTTGCAAATTTATGGAAAAATTGTGTGTTTTCATCACCTGCCTGTAGCCATATTTCCCTGGTTTTTAAACACCATTCTTTTTCTTTGTAAAACAAAATATTTAGTCTGGCCTTCTCTAATTGATTTAGACATAATTTTTTCTCCTCAGTGAGCGGATCTTGGATTTTCTCCTCAAACCAAGACTTGAGTTTCCTTTAAATATATTGGAGTGCTTCAATGTCCTTTTTCTTTTTTTCTATCCCCCATGCTTGGGATGCTTTTCTTTCTTTCTTTAGATTTAAAAAAAAATGCAGGGGGGGGGGAGTCCAGGATGGACAGATTGTAGGGTGTCCAACAAGATTTTATGGGCTCCTTGAAAGTAGGGTCTTCCAACCAGGTTGAGTTTAGTTTGAAGGGAGCCTGGGGCTTCTAAGGGAGATGTTTGATGTCAAAAATGATCAGACTGTGATCAAAGTCCCCCCAGAGGAGATCCATTGGCGACAACCTGACAGAGAGTCTAGCGGTGCTTTAGAGATGAGAATGATCTAGTTGCTTTTCTATTCTGCCCTCACCGATTATCACGTTTCTCCAAGTTGGGACAATTTTTGGAGGTTATATATCAATAAGACCCACTTCATCTGGAGAGTGAATGAGGAATTCTGAGACAGGGTCTGTGAGGGTCATGGAACCCCATATCTCATTGGCTCCCAAAATGAAATTTAGATCTCCTTTGATAATGAGGTTTTCTACCTTTATCGAATTATTTTGGAAGGTGTGGTCCTAGAAGGCTCTTTGATCTTCATTGTAAAGCCCATATAGGTTTAGCAAGGTGAAGTTCAGGTCCAGTTTGGAGGAGTGGACTTCGATTCCTAGTCCCGACTGAATGGCCCATACATTGAGGCAAAACATGGAAGAGTGCCTCCAACCAGTTGATAACCCTCATGAGTGTTTGAAAGCATCATTGGAGAAGAATTCCCATCCTGGAAAATACCGAGAAAAATAAATTGTAGAGCGTTCCCAAACCAACATTGTTTCCTGGAGGAGGATGATGGAGGGATGGTGAGTTTCCATCAACATTTTTATGGCCATTTTTTTTTTTGGATTAGCCAGTCCCCTACATTTGAGGGAGAGGATAATTATGAGGAGGAAGATATGGGGGCATTTTCTCTAAGGACCCTAAAGAGAGAATTTTTTTTCTTGATCTTACTTCTGAGTTTGTATGTTTCTGGGCGATGGAGATGTAATATTTCCCACCCCTGGATGTGGTTTTTTTATTCCTCTGTAAGTGGGGTCTGAGGACCCTCTAAGACCCCAATGGCTTCAAAGGGGGGAGCTTTGGTTCATGATTAGAGGTCATATTTCGAGTTGGGAGGAGGAGGAGGGGGAAGGGGGGGAGAGGAGAAACATG
>ML778975.1:622556-636907 GCA_009831015.1 Picea engelmannii
ACCATTCCTATTGTCCCTACAAAGGAAGAAGTTTTTTCTTTAGATGACATAGAGTTCGGGGTTAAGCGGCTCGCAAATGGGAAAGCTAAGGACATTGAAGGCTACCAAGCTGAAAATTTTAAAATCGGAGGGCCAATCCTTATCCCTCACATACACAAGGTTTTCAATTTAGCAGTCAAGTAGGGCTTCCCTAAACTCTGGATGCAAAGCCTCATTGTTCCTATTTTTAAAAATGGGGATAAAAACATTCCCTCTAATTATAGGACCATTATGATTAGCCCGATTTTAGCCAAGCTTTATGGAATTATTTTGGAAAAGAAGATTATCCTTTGGCTAGAAAGTCACGGTAAAAGAGCTAAAGGCCAAGCCGAGTTTAGGAGATATCATTCAACTATGGTCCATCTTGTTACCTTTAGGATCATTGCAGATGAGTTCCACAATACTAAAACCAATCTTTTTTGTTGTTTTGTTGACTTTAGAAAAGCTTTTTACATGGTTCCTAGGAAAAAACTCTGGAATAGGTTGGAAGAGATAAAAGTGCCTCTTGAGTTGAGGGCTACTGCAATAAGGATGTATGAGAACATTATTTCTAAGTTTAAAAACACTAAGGGCTGGTCAAAAGAGATTAACTGCAATATCAGAGTCAAACAAGGTTGTCCCTTGTCCCCTACCCTTTTTGGCATATACATTGACAAGTTAGAAGAATGCTTGGAAAAAATAGGTTGTGTCGGCCCTACTCTCACTGGTATAGTCATAAATATTCTTCTTTATGCCGATGATATCATTCTTATGGCACAGAGTCCCCATGATCTTGAAAACCAACTAAGAATCCTCAAGGATTTTTGCTCCAATATGGGTATGATTGTTAATACTGATAAGACTAAGGTCATGATTATTAAATCCAATAATATCTCTTATGATACCTTTGTATATGACAACAACAAATTGGAGGAAGTGAATTCATACAAATATCTTGGAATTGATATTCACCACAAGATCAATTAGAATTATAGCATTGAGAAAATGATTGTTGGGCGATGGAAAACTTATCATGGGCTTGAAAACAATTGTAAATCAGCTGATCTTTGTAGTTGGGATAAGAAGAAACTCCTCTTTGAGACTCTTGTTACACCTGATATTCTTTATGGATGTGAAGTCTGGGGCTGTAGTATCTCTCGTGAATCCTGGAGAAAGATAGAGCAAATACAAAAGAATTTTATAACCTATAATCTCAAAATTAAAGGAAATATGCCCTATCGCATCCTCCTCTTAGAAACAAGCCTCTCCCCCATTGAGAGCATGGCTATGACTAGATACCTAATGTATAAGAACAAGTTAAACAACATGGAAGACAAGAGGCTACCTAAAATTGCTTCAAAATCAAGTCATAACCACCATCGAGTCAAGCGAGGATGGCATAAAGACGCCCGGTCTTGGCTAAACTATTGGGGAATCATGGAAGAAACCATTTTGCAGAAAAAAGATACTATTAAAAAAAACGTCAAATCAAAATTTAAAGAGAAAATGTGGTGTGATAAAGAGTTAGAGAAAAAAATAAAATTAAGGTATTATAAAGATGTAATCAATCATAATCTAGAAGATCAAAATTATCTATCTGTTTTTCCAAGTGTAAAATAAATAAATAAGCATTGCTAAGATAAGAACAAATTCTCACGAGCTCCATAGTGAAATTGGGCGTTGGTCAATTCCTAAAATGCCATGGGATGAAAGAGTGTGTCACCTTTGTGACACTAAGAAGGTTGAAGATGAAAATAACTTTCTCTTAGATTGTCCAGCCTGTACCCATATTAGATCTCATTTTCAAAATATTCATCACACTACCAACCTTCCTAACATCTTAACTCAACAAAAGTATGGTGATCTTGGAAAGTTTCTCTTAATGCTTTTCGAGCACATAAACAAAATTCTAAAGAATCACAAGTAATCACTTACCCTCTTAAGGTCCGATAGACCAATTCGATCTTAGTGAACATTAATAATCATCATCATTATCATCATCTATACTAAATATAAACCCTTTTTATTAAATTAATATTTATTATATTTTTGAAGTTCCTATATTAATATTAAGAATATTCCCTTTTACTAATTTAATATTTATTATATTTTTGAAGTTCATATATTAATATTAATAATATTTATGAAGTAAATGTCAAGGGCATTCCTAAAGCAAAACTGGTCAAAACGGTCCAAGAGGGACTAGCTAGCTATCGCTGAAGTATATGCCCATCAAAGTCTACTATTAACAACCGTGAAAAGTGGGCGTGGGCTATGCGAAACCCGCCATATGTGGTCATCTCATAAACATGTACCAAGAAACTGAAAAAGCAGAGGATAAGTTCATATATTAATAGTATTTATTATATTTATCAAGTCCATATATTAAATAGGATTATTAACATAATTAAATTTATCGACCCCTTTGGTGGAATAATTCATTCTTTTATCAACATGTCACCAAACAACTTTTTGATCAAATCATATTTCCTTTATTTGTTAAATAATCAATTTTCATCCAATTATTTTATTTTAATATAATTTCATTAATTTGTAATTTTGAATTTAAATAATTAGTTTGAAAAGAACTATCATTATTCCTATCGTAACCCTTGACTCCACCATCAAGGGCCCAATTCCACCATGATTTGCACACAAATGTATGCAAGCTTTGATGTTAACAACATAATATTCAATTCGTATTTCCTATCACAAGAGAGGGAACCCTAGAGTACTGTAGCGATTGAAGGTTATTGCAATGAGCACAATTTTTGTGGGGGTGCCCCCATCCTCTCCATTAGAAGAAGACACATTTAGGGCACTGATCTCTTCATTGAGCAAGTTGATTATAAGTTCTCCGACACACTTTTTCAAGAGGCTAGAGGAAATTCTGAAAGTTCAAATGCCAACAACACATGCAAGGAATAAGGCTCCGAGTCTTGTGGAGAGAACCTTGATTGGCATGTTTACATGGGTTTTCCCTCCCCAAAATCCATGCCAAACTTGATACAAAAGAGTTGGGCGGGACTCATCAAAGGAAAGATTTCACATTATTTTTGTGGAAGAGGATTTTATACATTTTACTTCTAAAACAAGGAGGATAGGGATTTTATATTTCAAAATGGGCCATATTTTTATGGAACCAAAAGGTTGTATTTGAACACATGGAAACCATACTTCAACCCTGAAAATGACATCTCGTCGTTTGTTCCAGTCCGGGTTACATTGTCACATCTACCGCTGCATTGCTGGAATGATGAAGTACTGAAGTTTATTGGGAATACTTTAGGGACCCAAATAGACAAGGCAGAACCTAGGGATGGAATGATGGCTTGCATGCAAATTTGTGTAGAGGTAGACTTGGAGAAAGTTTTACCAAAAGCCGTGCAATTGGTCCTTGACGATTGGAACCATATATAAGTAGTGGATTATGAACAAATCCCTTTCAAATGTAAGAAATTTCATGAGTATGGAAATTTCACCAAGAAATGTCCCATAAATGTAGAAGTAGAGCAAGGAACTTAGGAAAAAGAGGATCAGTGGAACCAAATTAAAAAAATAAATTAAATGAGAAAACATGTACAACAAAGTAGTTAAAACACAATCCATGAGTGGTAATAATATCACAACAAAAAAGCACTAAGAAAACAATAGGGGCAATGTCTAAGGATGACACATATAGAGCCCAAGAAACAGGGGCCAAAGACATTCCAACATCAGGGTTAAAAGGGGTAGTAGGTATCAACAATAGAAATAGGTCTGAATCTCATGAAGAAATTGATCAAATTAATGAAACCATGAGAATTTTTTCAAATGGTGGCAACCCTGATATTGGGAGTCTAGGAAAAGAGAATAACCCTAAATTCATCTTGTCACATGAGGTTAGGATTTGCAAGCCTAATCATGTAGAGGATCTCCCACTGCCATCAATTGTGGTTGTCTTAAATTTGATTTTGGATCAGACTACTAGAGCCCTTATGAATAAGATGACATAATATATGAGGATAGGGAAGATATAGTAATAGAAGGGAAAACTTGAAGAAGACCTGGATGAAAGCCTACAAAATACAAAAGAGAAGAAATGGCAGAGAAAGAAACAGAGTTAGGACAACAACGTACCCTCCCTAATCTAATGGGAAAAAGAATCACAATAAATCAAAGTGGAACGAATCTATTAGGGGATGGATTCTAAAAGCCTTCAAGTAAGTAATGAATATAGTCTCCTGGAATTGTAGGGGATTAGGGAGCAAAGAAAAAGTGGAATCAACAATGAGTTTGGTCAAAAAAGAAAATCCTTCAATCCTAATAATCTAGGAGACAAAATTAGACGAGGAAGAAGTTGTACAAAGAAGTGAAAATTTTTAGAAAAATAGTGAAGGATTGGCAATTAGTGCTAGAGGGGCCTTCAAGGGATTATGCACTGTATAGAACATCGCTCTCTCGAGGATAACCCATAATCAACAATCACAACACTGGATATTTACCTGTCTAAAAAATTGACATATAGGTGGGGAGATAAATGTGATCAATGTATACATGCCTTCTTTATATTCTGAAAAAGGGGAATGTTGAGATTCTTTAATAAACTTGAAATGTATGATTCATTGGCATAATTGCATAGTGGTATGTCACTTTAATACTACATTGAGTCAAAAGGATAAAATGGGAGGGAGTATAGTGCGAGACCCATTTAGAGAAAGGATGGGAGTTTTTATCTCCCTATGGGATTTAGTAGATGTAAAACCTCTGAAAGGAAAATACACTTGGTTGAACAAAAAGACCAGTCCTGAGAATATAGCTGTAAGGATAGACATTTTCTTGATTCAGAGTACTTTCTTGGAGATCAATTTTGTAGCCTCTTCTAGAATCATCCCCTGGGTAGCATCAGACCACAAGCCAATTTTTCTAATGCTCGAGGAGGTACCTGACTATGGCCCAACTCCTTTCCATTTTAATTCCCTTTGGCTACAAGATAAAGTGGCGATTGAATTATAAAGAGAACTTGACGCAATTGGGTGGTTGGTTTCCTGGTCCATATATGGGAGCAAAAAACTAAAAGATACTAATAAAGCACTCAAGGAATGGGAAAACAACTATTTTTCTTCTCCAGAATATGAGGTTCAATCTTACAATGAGAAGTTCGAAAGCATACATAATTGAATTGAGCTTGAGCAAGTCACTCAGGGAATGGTAATGGAGGAAAGAGAGGCATTACAGGGGTATGAAAAAGTTGTTCATAATGATAAAATGAGTTGGAGATTGAAATCTAGGAATTTATGGCTTAAGACAGGGGATATGAATATTACTTACTTCATAAGCAACTGAGAGCCAAATTATGGAGGAACAATGTTAAAGAGATAAAGAATGCCAATGTGGAGACCCTCAATACTTTTGATAAAATTAAGGAAGTAACTTATCTCCACTTTAAAGATCTATATAATTAAAAGGAAGGAGCGGAGCCATAGGTTACTACTACAATGTTGACTAGCATACTAGCAACCTTCTCCATGGAAGAAAATGAAAAGACTATGCAAAGGGTATTATAAGAAGAAATACGAGTTGCGATCTGGGAGATGGAATCCGACAAAGCCCCTAGGTTAGATGGTTGTACTATCCATTTTTATAGGTTTTGTTGGAACACTATCAAATATGATTTAGTGAGAATGATACAGTATGTTCAAAAATATTTTAGAATGGGAGGAGCCACAAACTCGACATGTCTATCCCTCATGCCTAAAGAAGAAAATCCAACATATGTTGCCAAGTTTAGAACAATCTATTTGTGCAATTCTTCATACAAAATAATAACAAAAATGATAGCAACCAAGCTTAGAATTTTTCTCCCCAAAATTATATCGGTGAATCAAGGTGGTTTTATGGTGAAAAGGAAAATCACATAGAATATAATTCTAGTACATGAAGCATACACATGAGCAAAACTAAAGGGGGCAAAAGAATGATAGTCAAGATTGACATGGCTAATGCATTTGTTAGACACTCTTTTCTCTTTGATGTTCTTCATCGGTTTGGATTCAATGATGATTTCATTTGGTGGATCTCTTATTGTATTTAATAATCCTCAGATCTCTCCCTTGATCAATGAGCGTCGAGCTGGATTTTTCAATGCAAGTAGAGGATTGAGACAAGGTTGCTCCCTATATCCATTATTGTACATAATTATCGTGGAATATTTAAGCAGGAAATTGGAATGTGATCGAGCTAATGGTTTGTTTCCTAGAATTTGAACAGTTAGAGGAGTGAAAAGCATAAACCATTCCCAGTTTGCAGATGATACTCTTCTCTTAGGAGGAGCTTCAGTTACAATAGTCAAAAGGTTCAAAGAAAATTTGGACTTGTTTACTCAAGCATATGGAGGTTTAATTGATCATCACAAAAGCCAAATATACGCCTTGAATGTAAATCAAAATGCCCTTGCAATTCTATCTAATATTTTTCATTTTCCCTATAAGGTCGATTGGAATTATTTTACATATCTAGGAATGCCTATTTGTGTTCATTCCACTACTTCTAACCTGTGGTAACAAATCTTAAAAAAAATAAAGTCGAAATTTGTGCAATGGGGAGCTCATTGGCTAAACCCAACATGGATAATCACACTCATCAAAGCAATGCTATATGCTCTCCCTATCTTCCAATGTTCAACTCTCTAGGATCCAACATGTGTTCAACAACATATAACAAGGGAGATTCAAAATTTTTTGTGACAAGGTGGCAAATCCAATAATAAGAGGTTTCATCTAATCAACGGTTCTATAGTGCGGGCCCCTAAAATGCATGGAGGTTTGGGGATTCTTGATCCCGGATTGATGAACTTGATCCTAGGGGCTAAGATCCTTGGTGAATGGTTATTGGGAAATATGAATGGTGGAAAAAGGTCTTAGTCAAGATTTTTTTTTTAAACCTAGAAAAAGATGTTTGGATGTGCTTCCTACATCTATAAATGGATCCCTAATATGGAAATTAGTTTATACAACAATGCCCATAATTCAATCATATCTCATTCATGTTCCAATAAATGACGGTTCAATATATATTTGGAATGGAAATATAATGGGGAATATGCCCTTGGTGCATATATAGGAATTGACTCCATTGAAGTGTTGGTTGGATTCTCTCGGACTCAAAACTATTGTTGATATATCCACTTGGAACACAAATAGTTGGTGGAATGGATGGAACTTTGGAGAAATTTATTCGAGGCTGACACCTTTAGTTTAGAAATTGAAAGTCCTTTCGAGTGGGTGTGCACCAAAAAGTCGATCAACTTGTGATCAACGACGCTGGGGATCATCCATATATACAGTAAAGAAGGGATATGAGTTGTTGTTGGCCAAGGAAACTCTCCCCCCTAAATCCTCGATATGGGCAAAAATTTGGCAATCTGATGGATCCCTAAAATAAACACATTTTGTTGGGATTTGGTTCATGGGAGAATTTTGACAGTAGAAAACTTGGCTAAAAGAGGGGTCTAGGGACCTTCAAGGTGTGTTGTATGCTTGGAAAATGCATAAACTATGCCTCACTTGTTTTGGGAGTCTAGTTATACTACAACCGTTTGGAAAAAGGATTTGACATGACTTGAGAACCACTTTCCAAAGCCAACAACATGGAAATCTCTTTTTGAGAAGAGGGATTTCATATTCAAGGGGTCCTTCCAAAAAAAAAAAAAAACTCATTTTAAACAAATATGGATAGTTCTTCCAAAGTATATATGCTAGGAGATATGGATAACTAGAAATAGAACAAGCTTTAGGGAGGAAAGGGTTGCTCCAGAAGTTGTAATTGATAGAGTGATAGCCCTCCTTGCTGAGCATTTCAATGTTAGAGACTCTATAACCCCACCTAGACAATAGTTGGAAAGAGTAGAAGAGGCATGGTTGGCCCAATTTAAAATTAAAAGAAAAATTGTCCAAAATGAAGTAAAAGTCAGGACCCCTATGCAAATAAGATGGAAATTACATACGACAAAAGGGGAATTTCTTAGCTGGAGAGTAGAACAAATGATCTCTATTCTCTTTTTTGATAGAGCCTCAAAGTGAAATCCAGGGGTGATAGGTGAGCGGGTGGGGTGGGTGTCATTTATGACCTAAGAGGAACAATTCAAGTAACATACCCACGGGGTCTGGGTATTTTGTCTAATAACTTGGCAGAGACTTATGGATTATATAAAGGACTCAAGATCGCTTAGGCAAATAAAGTCCAGAAGGTAATTTCCTACGAAGATTCCCTTCTCCTCATTCTGCACATGATTAAAGGCACAATGTCAAGAGATACAAGGCTAGCCACAGTCTTCTAACGAATCTGTCAATTAGCCTCCAAATTCTTGCAACTAAGTTATTATCATATCTTAAGAGAGAATAATGAGAAAGTAGATCGATTAGCAAATCAAACATCAAACAAAG
Source organism: Picea engelmannii (assembly GCA_009831015.1). Taxonomy (NCBI): domain Eukaryota; kingdom Viridiplantae; phylum Streptophyta; class Pinopsida; order Pinales; family Pinaceae; genus Picea; species Picea engelmannii. The sequence goes on from ML778975.1 coordinate 630,998, forward strand.
AGCTAGGAAATTTGAAATCACCCTTGAAGATCTCAAGGGCATACTTACTTTTATACAGGTTTTGAGAAACACAATCAAGCGGGGAGCAAGCATGATGCAATCTCCTGTGAGAATAAGTCCCATCTGTCTCATATTGCGTTGAGTACAAGAATCTTTGCAGAAGGAGGGTAGGTGTGCAAGATGTCTTTTTATCCCTCTATTGGAACGAAATCAATGGGTAGTCATTTTATGCCTAACCTCAATGGCAAGGAAGATAAAAAAGCCAAAGCTTCATAAAAGGAAGTTGGGAGTTCTCATAGTTGCTAAGAAAAATGAATTTAAGAAATGTATTTCAGAATTGTAAAACTTTGAGAATATTATGTAAATATTATACTTATCATCATAAGTTTTTTGCAATCCATGTTCAAAGCCCATCAAACTTAGCAGAAAAATTAGATAGGATGATTTTTAATATTGTATTGAGATACTCAATTGTGACATTTTTGTACTCTCCACTACTTTATAAATATTCCAACTTTGACTAACAAAATTAAAAAATTAATTAATTAATTTAATTATAATTTCATTTTTAATTATTTAAAAAGATAAATAATAAAAATAAAAGTTATTATTACATTCGATCCAATTTGATTAAATATTAAAAAAAATAAAAAATTTTCAAATATATTGAATTACTTGTGTTGTGTTAGAATGTGTTAGAAACCCAATATGAAAAAGAGTTATATATATAATAATTTCAAAATTAAGATAGATATTGAGTAGATTCTCTTCTATTTTATATTTAGTATCAACAGCAGTTCTATCTAGGCTAACAGCTGCTACTCTCAAACTTCCATTCAGGTGATGAAAATCCTTTCAATTGGCTGCGAAATTGACATCTCTGATTGCATTATTCATCTTCGGTTTAATAAACGATGAAATCTCATACCAATATTGATCCAAATAAACTAACTGCTCACTGAAGATTCAACGCAAAGAAATCATCCCGGCTGCTAACGGACAGCCAAGAAAAATAAAATGGTTGGACTGATACGGTAGCCAGTAATACAGGTTGTTGCAATTAGGAGCCAACAGGATATATTAATTCCAAAAGCTCCAAATTGAAGTGAGATCGTTTCATGAACATGCTCACGGGATATAATAAAGATTGTTAAACACATGCTGGGGAGGACGCATGCTGGCTGAACCACTTCGTTTGAATTTTATGAAGAGATTGGAAATACAAAAAAAAAAAAGAGAGTGATGATCGTGTTCTAAAAGGATTTGAGAAAAGTCGGGTAGAAATATAAAATCTATTAGAAGTAGGTGTCTCATGGGATAGTTTAGTTGGCAAGAAGTGCGCACACTCTTCCAGTTTGGGGAGAGGTCATGAGTTTGAGCCTAGCTATGAGTTTTTGGGGCTGCTGCTTTCCACTCCCATATCATCCACTATGTGGGGAAGTATGGGAAAGTATCCACCGGGTTAACTTCCATCTGGAAAAACAAATACAATGTATGTTAGGAGAAAATTTTTGAAACATTTTTCATAATAATATCCAATATCCAAGGAATCTAAATTTTGAAAAATACAATACCAATCAACAAAAATATTAAACCATTACAATATAAGTCAGCTCACTAAAAACAACATGTCATAAGACTGAGATTGAAACCTGAGAAAATAATAGCTACCCCATCCACCGTTAATTTACACAAACTTGACAATCACTTTTACCATTACTCAGCCCAACTATCTGTTCGAGTTGCATCCAAATAATAACAGTGGATAAATAAATAGATGTAATAATACAAACACTATCTGGTTGCTCTCAGATTACATACATATCTTTCTATGTAGAGATGCAGCTGCAAATATGAAGTGTGTGCATATTTGACTTCCACCTATTTATTGAATACTGACAAGTTCAGCTAGAGTGACTAAGTTAATAGCTCTCTAAGTGATATATAGTTTAATTTTTAAAATTTAATTTTTATTATTAATGAAGTTTAAAAATTTAAATTGTTTTTACAATTATAATTAAAAAATTTAAATCAATTTTTTTTATGTTAAATATTTTATATTTAAAAGTTATTTAAACTTTGCATATGAGTTAACTTATTTTTTCAAATATAAGTATGATGATTATTTTTATTATTACTAAATTGATAATTATGTATTTTGACAAATATTAATTAATAATGATTATCTTTATTAACAATTATATATTTTTGACAAATACCAGTTAATAATGACTATTCTTATTACTAAATTGACAACTTTGTATTAATAATGACTATTCTTATTACTAAATTGACAACTCTGTATTGATAAGTTTTATCATCTTTATTAAAAAAAAAAAGTCTATAAATATTTTGTTTCTTCAAAATTTTAAATTTTATTAATATAATTAAACATTAAACATTATATAATTTATTTATTATTCTTATTACTAAATTTACAACTATTGATAAGTTTTGTTATCTTTATTTATAAAAAAATTCTATAAATATTTTTCTTTTTAAAATTTTATTAATATAATTAAACATAAAATATTACATAATTTATTATAAGTGATATGAGTACTTCACTTCTTTCTTCAAAATTTTAAATTTTATTAATATAAATAAACAAAAAATATTACAAAATTTATTTATAAGTGATATGAGTACTTCACTTCTTTCTATGCAATGAAAGATGTTATATATATATATATATATATATATATATATATATATATATTAAAGTCACTATCAAGTCAGACACCAAATTGGTGTATGAGACTCCATATGTTCTTAACCATTAAGCCCACGCAGGCTGTATAATAATAAGATTGGTGTATGAGACTTCTTTAGAAGGATTTGACTGGTAAAGTCTAAAGAGATATACATACACTACCTCCTCTGGATTTGAACTTGTAACCATAATTTTATTTTGATAAAATAATATAAATGTTTAAATTTATACATCATTAATATATATTTTCACACTATTTATATACTTTGTTTAAATATTTTATAATATTAAATTAAATAGTTCATTTTATATTTCTTGGATTCGATTTTCAATAGAGTTATATTTTTGAGAATATGGAAACTTTTTGTAAGTGAATGTTATGGTATTGTTGTAAAGTCTTAAATTTTGATATAATAGTTGGATGAAAAAAAAATTTTAATGTGAAGGAATTTTAGATTTAGAAATGTGATTAAAAGATAAGAATTTATTTGAATTGATAATCGATTTGACACAAAATCAAGGTAAGGTATTAGTGGATAAAAAATTAGGAGATAAGAATGCAAAAGTTTATTTACAAATCATAAATATGATAATTTTATTATTATTAAATTAGTATAAAAAATGAGATACAAATGCAAAAGTCTATTTACAAATTATATATATATATATATATATATATATATATATATATATATATATAAATAAATAATTAATTAATTAAAAAAAATCAAAAGGGAAAAAAATATTTAAGCAAAATGCTTTTATCTATAGGAAAAAAAACATGTGCTACACCAAAATATTATTGATAAAACAAAGAAGAGTAATTTAATAAAATATTTCTATTTAAAAAAAGTCTTTATGACAATGAAGATAGGAGTAGTTTTTTTTTAATTTTTTTATTATAATAGATGTTCTAGTACTTATTATGGTGATATTTAAAGTATGTTTAGATTGTATCATTTAGTGTGATGTGAGTTAATAGAAAAAGGAAGGAAGGTAGACTTTATATCATTATGTGTGATGTGAGATTATAGAAAAATGAAGGAAGGTGGACTTTGGAGATGGTGTTGGGAACACAATTGTTTGTTGTGACACTGTCAAATGCATAAACTTTTGAATATCTTGTAGACACATGTACAAGCACACACACACATTAATAGAAACACCCCTATCTTTTGGTCGAAGTTGGGGACATATTCCCCCTAAAATCCTCTTAACCATTAAACAATAATACATTTTTATCAACAAGGATTGCAATATGTTGCTTAAAGGACTCCAAGATAAGATGCAAGAGCACTATTGGCTAGGAATTAAACATGGTGGTCAAAGTTGATGACATATTCCCCCTAAAACCTTGTTAACCCATTATTGGAATATGTTTGTATCTACAAGAATTGGGACATGTTATGTAAATGACTCCACCATAAGATGCAGAGTGCTATTGGCTAAGAATTAAACATGGATGAATGGAGGTAAACTTTCACTATTATATCGTTGGAATGACTAATTTTTTTTTTGTATGAGAATCAAATGGAGAATGTTGGATTATTCGTAAAATGTGACATAGTTAGTTGCAAGATTAAGGATAGTAATGAAAAGTGATTACAAGGGAAATGAGGGAAATAAACCTTTACAATTTCCATGAAAATATGTGTATTTAGTGACATTTAACACCTTTAAAGAAGTTATTGTTGTGTTCATTTAGCATCATAAAATTGCCATTGTTGGTGTACTTGATCATTAAAAGTCACTCAATCATAAAAAGTGGTTAAAAGTATACAAATGTTAATCTCTATTTCATTTGTCATGTGTGAAGAGTGTATATTTGAGAAACAAAATATATTTTCTTTCTTAAAAAATGTTATTTGATTGGAGATAGTCCATAATACAAACTATACCAAATAACAAACTAAATATTTTCTTAATATAAATGTTAACTAAATATTTTCTTAATATAAATGTTATTTGACTGGAGATGATTCATAATACAAATTATATCAAAGAACAAATTAAATATTTTCTTATATTAATGATTTTCAAGAAAATATTATTTTTATGATAAATTGTTATTTCAATAATATCATCAACTTAAAAAAATAAATCAATACAATAATTTATGAATAAATATTAAATTTATTTTTCTAACTTATTAAGAAGAAATTATACAACTCATAAGTAACCACAAAATAAAATAAATATCATAATGATCTACATAACTCATAAGTAACCACAAAATACAATAAATATCATAATGATCTACATATATTCAAAAGTAATTTTACTATACATCCATATACATCCATGGTATAAATATAAATAGGATTACCAATATCTTTAAGAAATGTTGATTAAAATAAATATCATAATGATCTACACATGTTCAAAAATATTTTTACCATGGATCCATGGTGTGGCGGGTAAAGAGAATCACTAATATCCTTAAAAATTTTGATTAAAATAAATATCATAATGATCTACACATGTTCAAAAATATTTTTATCATGGATCCATGGTGTGGCGGGTAAATAAGATCACTAATATCCTTAAGAAAAGAAAGGTGGATTGAAACTATGGTTTCACCTTGTTATCCCCGATATCTAGGGATAACTAGGAGATCATGTCTTGAGGCCCACATGGTCCTAGACATGGAGTACCGAGAGCGATATTGACTTGAGCATGGCCCTGGAGGGCCCATCTCTCTTCTTCTCAGCCAGACTTGTCCTGTCAGCAGTAGCAGCTTCCATCACTACCGGACCGGGCTTGCATCGGAGAGGACTCTTGCTCCATGAGGTAATTGGTCCGAGGTATCATGGTATGTGTCATATTTGATCGTTATAACCTTATTATATATGCATTAGGTTCCTTTCATTTCGAATGACTGCTTGGATCTTACACTAATCCACTTGACCATTGTTGGGGTGATTGATGGGGCAACTTAGTAAGTTGGTATTCATGGGTTTTGGTTAGCCACCAAGGGGGATTTGCAGAGCCATCGTCCGCTCCCACCATCTTATCACTTTTACATCTTATACCCCGCTCATCCATCCCATTTCCCTAGTCTGGCCAATAGGATGACCTTTCAGGGTTACATCTTGTCTTGTGGGAAGAAGGGGCTAAAGGCCCAGGGGGTAAAAGCAGCTGGTAAAAGATAAAAGCCATAGGAAATAAAACCTAGAGATGCTTCGCCCAGGGGATCC
>ML778975.1:663724-675144 GCA_009831015.1 Picea engelmannii
GATCTTAATAAAGGTGTTTCTGTTTGATAAATCCTGTTTTAAATGTGTACGTACATGTATGAGAATAAATGCATAATGACAGGAATAGTCTCTGACAAGGGACATTATTGTTGGACCTTATGAAATCTCTCCTTGTTTACAGATTAATTTAAACAAGTTACTAATGTTGTGGTACATGAAAGGGACTATGTCGTCTTATTGACATGGAACCGTCACGACTCGCATTACTAGGTTGTTTAATTATAGTATTATGATGACCAAACTGAAAACCAAGACGAATATGACTTATGGCGCACCTAATGTCTACTCTGTTAAACTCTAACATTAAGTTATCATATGTGCCAAGTGGGAGAATGTAAGACTAATTTCGTAAATGAATGTAAGACTAATTTCGTAAATGACACATATGAAGAAACAGTTACGAAAACTGCCGTCTCAGGTTTCCGGAGATCTTGGTAACAGAATGGTCGAATCTCCTACTCTGATGGACAGGTGGAGAATAACCGTCTTGGGGAAACTGGTCCTCTCTCTGCCCATAAAAGAACCCTCAGAATACCCATCTAATCGATCTGAAGGCGTATGGCAGCAGGGTAAGAGACAGAAACTCGGTTTTCAGTCTGTTAAAGAGGGTTCTGTTGTTTTCTGTTCTGTTCTGTTGAAGAGGGTTCTGTGCAAACTCAATTTCCAGTTCTGTGCAAGAGGGCTCGTAGCAAGAGGAACAGAGGGTTCGAATATCAAATGGATCCAGGTATGAATGCAATTAAATTTCGCTGCAATATAGACCAGGTTCAAAACTAGAAAGTTTCTAGATCCTGCAAAAATTGCTAACAGATGTCTCAATTGACTTGTTTTTTTAATTGTGCTAATCTAAACGTTCTACTTTTTAGCTCTTTAATTACATTGCTTATAAAATGTGGAAACATAGGCAACGAGTACTCGTAACATTTCACACAATGATTCATCTTGTGGATCTGCATGGCTGCACACGAACTGCATCACCTCACAGGTTTGAACAACATTTGCATGGAAATCGGGATTAATTCGCCATTCAATTCAGGGATTCTCTGCTATCACCGCCGATCTCTAATCTTTGCTAGCCTGTCTGAAGGTTCCGACGATTCCCTTTGGTGCAGGGTGTTCAGGAAAACAATGTGGCGACGCAACAAAGTGCCATGCCAGTGCTTATCCTGCGAAGCCAGGGCTATTAAAGAGACAGCTAGGGCACAACGTTGCGAATTGGAAGAGCAGAGAGGCAAACTTGCTCAGCTCGAAGCTAAATTGGAGGAACGAGACCAGAGACATAACAAGGAAGCGGCCATTATTATGAAAGATGTGAACAGGCAGGCCAAACAAATCTGTTCGTTCCAGTAGGAGCATAACGAATTTCGCCAGGCCTTGGTGCAGCACTTAGCAATCACTCAGCTCCTTGTTTCTTCAGAAGGCTCCATGGCTCCGCAGGAAGTTGATCAGGCAATTCAGCCTCGACTTGCAGAGTGGCATAAGGATACACTTTTTTACAATTGTTTGTAAGAATATATATGAGTGGCACAAGGATACACTTGTTTGTAAAAATCTATAAGTGGCAATATAAGGATAGCCTTTGATGATAAATTTTTGAATGCCCAGTATTTTTTAAGACAGTTGGTTTTTATTTTTAAATCTATATAATCTTGTTTAATTCAGTATTCTTTGCGGTTTTTTTTTTTTTTTATTATTATTATTATTGTAGAATTAATAGTTTTTGTTAAAATTTTCAAGTGGAAATATATATATATATATATAATTTGAGTGAATTTAATGATTAAGAAAATGTGTTTCTTATTAAGAAGTTCAAATTTAAAAGAAATAGAGTATTGATTTTAGCAATCAAATTACAACCCTTCCTTCCTTAACAGTGATAATTGGTTACAATATTCATCTATAATCTATGATTTGGTGGATTGGTTGCTGAAGATTCATCTATACAATAAAACCAACCATCGTTTGTGGTTTTTACATTATTCATCTATGGTTTGGTGTAGTGAACGATGAAATGTCATACCAATATGAATATGTCGTCCTGTCTTCGTTATTAAAATTCAAAAGAAAATCAAGTGCTTGCTGAAGATTCAACGCAAAGAAATCATCCAAGCTAACCGACAGGCAAGAAAAATAAAAATGGGTTGGATAGTTTTAAACATAAAAACAGTTAAAAGTAGGTCAAAGGAGCTAACAAAGCCCATCTAAAATATCAGCCCATCAAAGATGAACCAATGCAAAGACCATCAACTTCGCTCTAAGAATTAGTACGTTCAACTATGTATTGAATTTGCACCAAACAAACAATAAATAAATTTTATATTTAACAATAAAAACTAGATATATATAAAAATACAAAGACATTCTTTTGGCTTGATTAGTCAAACAAATTATTATTTAGTAACTGTTTAAAATAAATTATCTACATATCTTCTCTAAATTTGCAAATAAGAAGTGCGCGCATATTGGACTTCTACTTGCGTATGCGGTTTGGCTAGTGTTACCAACTCAAGTGGTTTATGGGAATGCTACCTGCGTTTTCAGTTTGGCAAGAGTTACCAAGTCCAGAGGTTTATGGGAATGTTCTGTCTAAATGTAATTTAAATTCAATCAAGTTATGTTTTTTTTATTAAATAAATTAGATTTGGAATTTAATCAATAATATAAATAAAAATTTGAGCATCATCAATAATATAATTGGTTGGAAAATACAGCTGAAGCATAAACATGAAATGAAAGAAAAAATCTGTCCTTCAAATTAGCTTAGCTTATTATTAATGACTCAAAACTTACAATAACACATAAAAAATGAAAATTCAAAACTTACATAAACACCTCAAAAATGAGTTTTTTTTTTAATTGCTGAATGAAAAAACTGCAAAACAGGTATGAGAAAACTCTGTTATGACTTTGTCCGTACCACTATAGAGTATTGTCATACAACTGTACGGATCCATCTGTTCGTAATACTGTACTAAATTTATTGCATAGGTAGATGTGCAACTTGTTATCAGTGTTTGAGTGCTCTTCTCACTGTTTTCTCCTTTACTTGGCCTCTTTTTTAGCCTTGAGAAGAAGTGTTTTTGTGAAGAATGAATGTGTCTTTACCTTTTACCTTGATTTGTTTTTATAATTTAATTAAAACCCTAATTTCTAAGTGATCATTGCAGATATATTTCATGTCAAAGATTAATAGAAAAGTATGACAATTTGCTTTCTTAAACTTCAGTGTCAAGTATCCACTATCTATCAACAAATGGGTGTCATCTAGTATGGTTAATGTCATTCTTAGATCCACTAAACAATCTTGATGTTGTGTCATATTATATAGTAATTTCATTCTCAATTAAATTTAATAACCATAATAACTCCTAGATTTTAGAAGATGAAACATGTCACACTCTTGGAGAATTGACCCATAATAAACTACATAATAACATAAATACAACTTAACCAACTAATCAAGTTCCTTGTGATATGTCCAATATGACACACCATTTTGACTTAAACTTACACATACAAGACACATCCATCATTATAATTCATTTCCTATTAATCATATAATATAAATCACTACAATGTTATGACACTAAAGCTCTTTCCCACTAAAAGAATGTACCCAAATGTTGCTTATATTAAAAGTGTCTTACTATATATATATATATATATATATATATATATATATATATATATATAATATGTTATGACACTAAAGTTTACCTACATGTGGTTTCTTAAGAANAATGTTATGACACTAAAGCTCTTTCCCACTAAAAGAATGTACCCAAATGTTGCTTATATTAAAAGTGTCTTACTATATATATATATATATATATATATATATATATATATATATATATATATATATATATATAATATGTTATGACACTAAAGTTTACCTACATGTGGTTTCTTAAGAAAATGGTAAGAAACCCATGAAAGGAATGTACCCAAATGCGGTTTATATTAATCATATAAGCATGGTGCCTTATTATTTTAATATATATATATATATATATATATATATAATATGCTATGACATTAAAACTTATTTAGATGTGGTTTCTTAAGAGAATAGTTAAGAAAAATAAAATAAAAAAATAGTTAAAATGGTGGTGAGAAGAAATTTACTCAATGTGGTTTCTTAATAGAATGGTCTAAAAACAAATGAAAAAAAAAAATATAATAGTCAAGAATGAAATTTACTCAAATGTGGTTTCTTAAGAGAATGGTTAAAAAACAAATGAAAAAAAAAATATATAATAGTTAAGAATGGAATTTACCTAAATGTGGTATCTTAAGAGAATGGTAATGTAAGGCCTTCTATTTCCATGCCTCAATAAAATAATAATTATCTCCTAATACTAAAATAATTGCAATTTAGTTTCAGGTTTTCTTTCTACAAGGAATAAACTGGTAGATAGATAGTATAACAACAACATAATAATAACAACACAATAACAACAAATCAACTAGTAAAATGCATTTAATACATACCTCGACCTGTAGGTTGGTTGATGTATCCCCTGGTTCTCTTGTTCTTGAGTTTTCCCAAACTGCCTAATTGAATATTAACCTCCCAACCAACTAGGAACAACCTCTCCAACTCCCTAGCTCCAAGAATCTTTGCGGTTTCCTGGCCCCTAAGCCCAAAGTTCCCAACAACAACAGTGCCCCTATGAGAGTTCCCCAAAACAATCTGTTCTTCCAATTTCCTCCTTCCCTCTTTCTTTCAGAATTTTCCCCCCCTTCTTCTTCTCCAATTTTCTCCAAAACAAAAGACCATTCTCCAAGTCCTCTCCCCTCTTCCTTATCCCCCTCTCTTGAATCCCTCTCCCTCATTCAATTCTCCAACTGCCTTATCCCCTCATTAATTCCCCAACAACCTTATCCCTTCATTAATTACTTCACCTACCTTTTTAATAATAAAATAATAAAAGATTCAATGAATTTATTTTAATAATTAATTAAATTTAAATTAATAACTATGATCAATAGATAATCAATTTGGGTTGTTACATACACCCACCCTTCAAGAAACTTCGTCCTGAAGTTAGAGTAATTTACAATACAAGGGTAATGACACACGGTTCATACATCCACATCAAATAAACAACATCATCAATTTAAAACACTTATACATACTAGTGTACATGTACAAGGCATGCATGTGTAGCTAGCACATACAGGACTCGCACATGTACTAATGAAAATAATTATCACACATAAAGTAATTCTTGTATATGTCCAATCCAATCAACAAGACCATTCATTTCATAAAAGATAGTAAACCATTTAAAATGTTCGCAAAATATCTCAATTATAATAATTTAGCACAAGCAACATTCACTTAGATAATTATAGTTCAGTTAAGCAAATATTAATATACACACATATATATATTTTTCAACAAGAGGAAATCAAGAAATTCTACTATAAGGTGAAAACTCCACACATTCTCAACTACTTCTAGTCATCCTTCCTTCCTAACCTACTTCCATATTCCATCCCTATCCTTCCTTTGTTGGGCTATCTTGGAGCGTCAACTATATTGACCTAACTCCATATAGAACCCGTAAGCAGAAGTGTCAACTCTCTTGACCAAGCTTCCTCGACAGGGAACTGATAGTCATCATCACACGTCTAGGGGAGCGTGAGCTAACACTGTCCTCCCATGACTCCAGGTTTCAAAGGATACACGATGGGAAATGCCTCCACCCCTCCTAATAGAACAAAGGTCAACACCCTACCATGGACCATAGAGTGGCAATGTGTTGTTGGCAATTTTGTCATTGTATATTCAGTTTTAGGTAGCCTCGCCACCTAAAAAACCTGCACTTGTCCACATATCATAGAAATGCATTTGAACCTACATAATTTCATATACAAAGATTCATACCATATTTTTTCTCAGTCGATGTTCACGACATCAAACTTTTATCATCATTATCCTTTGGCTATTTCATAGCTTCTTGATCTGCAGATTAGTATATAACACAAACTCATACATATCCATGCATTATCATGATGTAAATGCATTTAACCATAATCTATCTGATATCCACGTACCAACAACTTTAAATGTCAAAATTTTCAAGTTAGAAATAGAATGCATAATATCCATCATAATTAGAATAACGTTAAACATTCATAAAATTGACATTCACATAGGTTTATATGTCTTAAAAGTTCAAGTGTATCATTAATAGTTTCACAATTAATAGAAAATAAAAGGTGATTAGGCCTTAAGTAATTCTAGCTATCTAAGTCAAAAAGTGGCATTACATACACCCAACCTTTGGGAAACATATTCTTGAGGTGGTAAAAAAAGTGAGGGATGATCTTGTCGTAAGGTCTCTGCATCCTCCCAAGTAGCAGATCCTAGGCTATACTTGTCCCACTGGACCTTAACTTGGTCTACCAGACGATTCCTGAGCTGTCGGACCTTATGGTCCAATACGCGTAACGGTTCGACCATGAGGGTTCTCGCGTCTGATACCTGAAATTCCTTCCAATTCAGTTTATGAGATTTGTCAACAACATAATGACGTAGAAAAAATACATGAAAAACATTATGAGTTTTATGCAAGTGGGGTGGCAACACAAAACGATAGGAAACAGGTCCAATTCTCTCTTGGATTTTGAACGATCCTATAAATTGAGGTGACAACTTTGTCCCCTTTCCAAATCGAATGGTACTCTTATTAGGCCTGATACAAATGAAAACTTGATCTCCCACTTTATAACTTTGGTCATTCCTATTTGCATCAACATAACTTTTTTGTCTATCTTGTGCTTCCTTTAGTAATTGCCTAATCTGAATCACTTGTTCCTCCATCTCTTGAATCAATTCTGGCCCAACTGTCACTCGGTCTTATAACCTTTCCCAACTCAACGATGTACTGCATGGCATTCCATACAAATATTCATAGGGTGGCATTCCAATGGAGCTATGAAAAATGTTATTGTAGGCGAACTCTACCAAAGGTAGGTACTTCTCCCAATGGATTTGAGTATCCATAACATACATCCTAAGCATGTATTCCATAACCTGATTTACTCTTTCATTTTTCCCATCTGTTTCAGGATGATATGTTGTGCTTAAGTTCAATTGAGTTCCCAACGCTGACTGCAAACTTGTCCAAAACCTAGATGTGAATTGGGAGTCCCTATCTAAAATGATCTTATTGGGTAACCCATGCATATGGATGACCTCACTTATAAACACGCGTGCCACATTCGTGACATCATAAGTGTCTCTAACTGAAATAAAATGAGCACTCTTGGTTAACTTATGAACTATTATAAGAATGACATTGTGCCTGTGTGATGTGAGTGGAAATCCCACAACAAAATCCATAGAAATGACTTCCCACTTGGACATAGAAACATCATGTAGTTGTAGGAGACCTGTCGGGTGGTGGTGGTCAACCTTCACTTATTGACACTCTAGGCACTTGGCGACGAAATGGACTACATCACGCTTCATTCCTACAAATTAGTGTACAACATGTGTACAATTCCAACAATTTTCTTCTTTTATACTTGCATACTAGTCCTCTTATGTTTTATTTGTACGTAAGTATCTTTTCATTGCTAGTGTTGTGCTTATATTATTGTTAGAATAAGAACATCGACATAGACGATCAAAATTGCAAAATTATCCTTGATGCATTTTATATAGAGGATTGAATATAAAGAACTTCAATTTTTTTTTATCTATTTGTAATTTGTTTGTCAATTTTACATGCCATGCTCATGAACCTACTTTAAACCGTATAACAACTTGATCAATATGAAAACCAAGTGTTGCTTTCCTTCCACCACAACTCCAATGTGGTTGCTCCATGTGCACACCTCTCCGAAGTCATCATTTAGGAATGCACTTTTGACATCCACTTGGTACACCTTCCAGCCACACTAAGTTGCTAATGCTATCGTTAATCAATTTATGGCCATCTTCGCAGTAGGAGTGAATGTCTTGTCATAGTCAATGACTTCCTATTATGAATACCCTTTGGTTACAAACATAGCCTTGTGAATGTCAATGGTGCCATTACCATTGTACTTGGTTTTATAAACCCATTTAAAACCCGTGGCTTTCTTTCCTATTTGAAAATTTTAATAACTCAAGTATTATTCTCATCAATTCATCATAATTTGCATTATTTACAGGCAAGATCCGGTTTTGAAAAGAGGGAGAAAATCTGAGTGTCTTAATATAAAGTTGGCATTGATGGGCATGATTTCTTTTGAGCCCAAGAGAAATAGAACAACTTTWTATATATAAAAAATAACATGTGTGCTAGGGTGGATAGTTCATGGGGCGTAGTACGTTTCATATAAGAGATCCCAAGTTTGAATCCACTAGAGGATGGATAGGACAAATTTTTTATTTATATATATATATACCCTGCATCCTCAAATTGAGGGCACGGGGCCTTGCATGAGACCCCCACATGTCACTCTCCTTTCCCTTCTCGCCATAAGAATAACTCCAAAACCCAAGGTCGCACATCCCAGGATCATTTGTCTCATTATTCTTTTTGTTCTCTCACTCAGGGTTTCTCCTCTACACACGTTTGAGTGTGTGGCTCCCTATCTTTCCACCTAAAGGTACAACGATGGCCGACATGAGCAGCCTCATTCTCTTTTCTCCTTCGGGGCTTGCAGACTGGACCATGGCAATCGGGCCATGGCCGCCTCTGCTTGTGGGCTTGATAGCTCGGACGCATCGCTCATGGTATTTTTCCCCTTGTGGGCTCCTCCCTCCTCAAACGCGTAGTGCACTCTTTAGCCTGTGGATTTCCTTCCTCTTGGCGTCAATGCTTGATAGCTTGGGTGCATGATCTTAGCATGCCTCCTTAGACGCGTAGTGCAAATAAAATAGCTCTTATGGGCTCCTCCCTTGGTTGCTTGGTGCTTTGTCTTGGGTGAGACCTGTATGGATCTCTCCTTGTTGGGTATAGGGCTATGATACCATTGAAAGGGGTTGGAGGAGGTGTTGGTTGTCTGCAACAAAGCCTTACATTACATTTCAAGGCGTAGGGAAATAATTCATGGTAATTGAATGGCACAATAGAGCTAGCGACCTCGAACCAACATGACAACATCTACGTACATACCACGACACTTCTGTCACAGTGTTGGCTAACGATTTTTCTGCCAAGAATATCAGCTTCAAGAACACGACTCTGACGCCCATTCCAGGGATGGAAGGATGGAAAGCAGTTGCATTCAGAATATTTGGTGACAAGGCCTATTTCCCGAGGTGTGGATTCTATGGTGTGAAGGATACATTGTGTGATGAAGAAGGCCGCCATTACTTCAAGGAGTGTTACATTGAAGGATCTATAGACTTCATTTTTGGCAATGGGAGATCCATGTACAAGCATTGCGAGTGGTCTTGGGTTTGGTTTATTAAGATTGCAGATCCAATCAAAGACAATTTTGTCATCTTGTGTACCTTCCATAACATGTTTAAAGTTATTGGTCATGCCTATGTTGCTACTGCAACACCAATATTAGGTTTAGTTTATCCAGGTTTAAGACTGTTATTTGATATTCCTTTCTGCCATTCCATGACTTAGAAATTAAAAGATAGGAAATAATTTATTTACAGTTTTTCTTAACCCCAATCTAGATGAATAGTTTCAAAGGAGTTAATTTTATTATCGTTGATGCGAACTTGGACTCAGATGCTCTGTAACATTTGATGTTAAGTTGCTTCAGTAGTATGAAAATTTCATAGGCATTTTTAATAAGATTATATTTATGAGTATACATCATGTATGCCTGTAGTTTAACCCCAAGATTTCCTTTTATCAGTTACACTAGGGAGGGGTTGTTCAGTTTCACTGGGATTGAATTCCAAGCCTTTTATCATCTTCTCAACAATGACATGATTGGTCTGCCGCCTCTTCATTTTCTAGTTAGATTTCATAGAGTATTGTTCGTCCTCCCCTTAGCCTGCATTTATGTATTACGAAAAGTTAAGATTTTGGAAGGATTATTCCTGTAACAACCCTTTGTTTTGTTTATTCTATCTTCTTCAAGGCCCTTATGTTGGTGCAAACATATAAGTTTCACTATGTGTTTCTCTGCATTAAATTTGCATATTTTGCTGGGGTTTTGTTTGGTTTCCTTTTGTATATAGTAATTAGGACATATACATTTCATAATCTTTTGTTTATTTTACAATATTTCTGAATCTAACTCTGTTAATTTTCTGTCTACGCAGGTGAAGAATAGAACAATAGTATAGGTGGTTGGAACATGGTTCTTCTAGGTAGTCTTCATAGGTTTTATGGTTTGTAAATAAAGGGTTTCTTAGTGGTAATTTTAGGGTTTTGAGGGTTATTTCAGGGTTTTCTGGGTTATTTCTACTCATTATTAGGACATCATGTCTAAATTTTTGTCTTATGGTGGGTAGGCCCCGGGTTTTAGTTTTGAAACTGGGATCTGATACCATTTGTAAGGCCTTCTATTTCCATGCCTCAATAAAAAAATAATTATCTCATAATATCTTACTGAAATAACTGCAATTTAGTTTAAGGTTTTCTTTCTACAAGGAATAAACTGGTAGATAGACATTATAACAACAACAACATAATAACAACAAATCAACTAGTAAAATGCACAAAATACGTACCTCGACCTACAGGTTGGTTGATATATGCCTGGTTCTCTTGTTCTTGAGTTTTCCCAAACTGCCCAACTGAATATTAACCTCCCATCCAACTAGGAACAACCTCTCTGGCTCCCTAGCTCCATGAATCCTTGCGGTTTCCTGGCCCTCGAGCCCAAAGTTCCCAACAACAACAGTGCCCCTGTGAGATTTCCCCAAAACAATATGTTCTTCCAATTTCCTCCTTCCCTCTCTCTTTCATAATTTCTTCCCCCTTCTTCTTCTCCAATTTTCCCCAAAACAAAAGACCCCTCTCCAAGTCCTCTCCCCTCTTCCTTATCATCCTCTCTCGAATCCCTCTCCCTCATTCAATTCCCCAACTACCTTATCCCCTCATTAATTCCCAAACAACCTTATCCATTCATTAATTACTTCACCTACATTTTTAATAATAAAATAATAAAAAACTCAGTGAATTTATTTTAATAATTAATTAAATTTAAATTAACAACTATGATAAATAGATAATCAATTTGAGCTGTTAAAGGTAAAAAAGAAAAATAAAAAGAAAAGAATAGTCAATGGACCCAAATGTGGTTTGTTAAAGAGAATGTCAAGAATGGGCAGTGGAATGTATAAGGGAGGGAGGGTTCAAATTCTAATTTTTAAGTGAAGGATTGAGTTAATTTTTAAGTGAAGGATTGAGTTGTTGAATTTCCAATATGGAAATTAAAATTTATGGTGATGTATCTTTTTACATTATATATATATATAT
>ML778975.1:675401-686380 GCA_009831015.1 Picea engelmannii
AATAATAATAATAATAATAATAATAATAATAATAAAAAAAATGGATAGTCGATGTAAGTAATCTTTAAAAATAAATTGCATGATCAAGAAAAAATCAAACAATAGTTTGATTTATGCCAAAACACTAAATAACAAAAATCAAGCCAAGAATTAAGTGGGGTTCATCATAATAATTTAATGTTAGCCTTAACTAAAAACTAAAGGATCATTCTTAATCATAATATTCTCCCAACCATCGTTCATTAGATTGGGAAGGTTAAAGGCCTCAAAGATGGCTACTACTGGAGTGTTCTAGGGTGAAAGACTCACCATTATGTGCCAACGAAGGAGAACAACTATCCCTACATTTATGTCTTTCATGGGCCTATCAACTTGGATTGTGGCAAGGGCTCCTATTACCATGGTGTGAGTGTGTTGATTGGTTATGGGAAGGACCATTTGACTCCCTAATCATGTTGGGGTGGAGGGGAATTGTTGTAAATGAGACATCTCCATCTAGAACTTACAATGCCGCATTGTAATATTTAGAAACATGCTCACAAATTAGTGCAACATCATATCATGAGAAAGTTTGTGAATGATATTTATCATTAAATGAGACTTAATTATGTTTATTCCATAAAAAATAACTTCAACATGAACAAGAAACTAAACATTATGAAACTTAGTAACCCAAAGAAGACAAGCTCCTAAGAAGGCCACTTTCCATGAAATGGAGGCAAAGATGTATTGTTGACATTGGGACTTTACTTAAGTCCTTGTAGGCTTGACTAAGGGATGAAACAAGAACAAGTATTTTAAGGTTTGAACTTTCCCACATTAGGGCCTTTGCGGGTTTTTCACCCTTGAATATGTTAGTCTTTTATCAATGGATAAATCCCAAAAGTAGTTGACCATAATAAAATATTCTTTGGTTCTAAAGGTAGCTTCCACAAGATTTACAACTAGAAGAGCTAGGTTTCCTACTTTATCTTGACCCACCAAAGTACTATCACATCTAAATATAAAGAGAAATTTTGGTGCAATGAAGAAACAAAGGATAAGATAAAATCAAGATACTATTAAGAGGTCACTAACTCCAATCTAGAAGATAAAAAATACATTTCTTATAGCTAGTTTAAAGAAGAAAATTAACAATGTTAACTTGTAAAACCAAACTCTCACGAGGATCAGGGGTGGAAATATGTTGCAAGGACTTTGAAAAAACCCTAGCTGCAGGCTCATGCGAGGACACATTACTTGCGACTTGCGGTTAATCCAACACCTCTTGATGGGGTAATTTTTGCTTTTATCCCTATTTACCACAACATGAAGGAAGATTACTTGATATGATAGAGGATGAATATTTATTGGATTTCTTAGATCATTCTAAAGACGAATCAAACAACCAACAGATCTGGTCGATGCCAGATGGCCCTAACTTCGAGCCCACTCCTGACATGTTTTTTTTAGCTCCTAAAATTTTGGGTGGTGAGGTAGTGGTTCCATGCTCCAACCCTAGCTGTCAAGATGGAGATCTTGGACAAGGGGCAGATTTTTCTTCTAGGAATCATGGTTCGAAGGAGTTGGGGTTGGTTCAGGATCCCATAACTATCACCTTCAGTAGCTTCTCATATCACCACCTGGAAATCTATCTGAGTGGATCTTCATGGAGGCTCACCACCTTGAGGGCACTTTTGAAAAGGGTTATTCTCTGGAGACGCCCTTTGAGGGGATTTGGCCAAATCAACCACCTTATGCTTCCTTTGAAAAGGATTCCGGTCAAGTTAGTAGTAGTCCCGCTCGATCGATCTCTCATAGGTTGGGCTGAATCTACTCCACAAGGGATTCAAAGGATTCTATAGAAGGGATGTAGATTAGCCATGATTTGGGTAAGTTTTCTTCTCTTGAACCATCAAATTTCTTAATCTTCTCTCATCAGTCTGTTCCAAAATTGGAAGGAGTTGTACGATCGGGGAAAGGAACCTACCATCTTGTTGATTTACAAGAAGGCCATGGACATACCCTGGGCTTTGGGGCTCCATAATTATGGAACAAATCAAAATCTCTGAAGTCACAGAAGCCTAAAAAATCCCAAGCAAGCATCAAACTAGTGACAAAACCCAAAAAATAGGTGCTCAGAGACGATATCATGCTTCCTCAGGTCCCAAAATTGGTGGAGACGATGGTAGTCAGAAGGATTAATGGGTGATAGATGGGGATAAGTTCGCTGTGAGAGTCGATAAAATTTTCGTGGGTCGAAATGTTGAATGCTTGCCTACATACAAACCCTGTCAAATGACTAGTTTATGTTTAGATTTCAGTCTTAGGTGGATACTACCAAGATCTTGAATTCCCCATGGTGCTTCGATTCCTCATCAATGTTTCTTGAGAAATGGACACCTTTATTCGACACTAGGTGTTAAAGGATAGATGAACTCCTTATTTGGGTCTGCCTTCTTGGACTTCCAGTGGAACTCTAGACTCCGAAGGGTTTTAAATACCTAGGTAATGCACCAGGCATATACATGGATGAAAACATGTCTTTCAAGAGCTCTGAAAAAATGTTTATGGCACACATTTTGGTTTCTATGAATTTATGTAAGGGCCTCATGGATGAAATCAAGTTATTGTGGGGAGACAAGTCCATTATGAAAAAATTGGACTATGAATGAATCCCCTTCAAATGTCGCAGGTGCCACAAACATGGGCATAATGCCATTGAATTCCATATTCATTGCGGGGGAAAAATATCCAAGGGACAGTGGGTTCTGGCCAGAAGAAGCGAGGTGCCTCACATTTGGTGGAGGCATCTTTTGAACCCTCGATGAAACTCGATAAGGCGGGGCATACGGATTTTAACGTTTTGTCGGATAACACAATTCTAAGACAACGGGACATGCTTCAACCATTGTGGCCCAACAAAGAGGAAATTTCAGTTGGGCATCCAGACCTTGTTGAAGAGACTTCCAGGATGATACAAAAAGGTGTCGAATCACAATTGGGTATGCCACCCTGTTTCCCTCCTTCTTTCAGTCTTAATCTACTTTGGGTAAAAGATGGATGGAATCACTAAAGAGTCTCCCCTCTCCCCTAACACCCTCCCAACTTTCACCTTTGTCCCAATCCGTCCCTCCTCTATCCAACGTTTCCTTTGTATCCCAATTGGACCAAAACTTCCACTTCCCCTTAGGTTTGTCTCCGGACTCTTTGACTGACTTTGAAAAGAATCTGGTGGCTTATCAATTGAGAAATAGGCACATCCCAAAGTTGGGAGACATCAATAATAGGATGAAAGACTTGGGATTGAATCCTACTCCCTCATCTACAAGGAAAGGACGAGACATACAATCCAATCTCTTAAAGGCCTAATCCAGGGCCACTTTGGATATGACAACATGGTGCCTTACTATATATATATATATATATATATATATATATATATATATATATATATATATATATAATGTTATGACACTAAATTTTACCTAGATGTGGTTTCTTAAAAGAATGGTAAAATAAAATAAAATAAAAAATAGTTAAAATAGTGAGAATTTTTTTATCCAATGTGGTTTCTTAAGAGAATAGTCCAAAAACAAATAGAAAAAGAAATATATAATAGTAAAAAATGAAATTTACTCAAATCTAGTTTGGTTTCTTAAGAGAAGGGTAAAAAAACAAATGAAAAAAGAAATATATAATAGTCAAGATTGGAATTTACTTAAACGTGGTTTCTTAAGAGAATGGTAAAAGAAAAAGAAAATAAAGAATAGTAAATGGATCCAAATGTGGTTTATTAAAGAGAATGCCAAGAATGGTCAGTGGAATTTATAAGGGAGGGAGGGTTCAAATTCTATTTTTTAAGTATTTAGGGTTGACTTGTTGAATTTCCAATATGGAAATTAAATTTTAAAATTTATGGTGATGTGTTTTTTTACATAAAATTTTCATATATATATAAAATAAAAAAGGTAGTCCATGTAAGTAATCTTCAAAAATAAATTGTATGATCTAAGAAAAACTCAA
Source organism: Picea engelmannii (assembly GCA_009831015.1). Lineage (NCBI taxonomy): Eukaryota > Viridiplantae > Streptophyta > Pinopsida > Pinales > Pinaceae > Picea > Picea engelmannii. Next base: position 679,407 of record ML778975.1, read on the forward strand.
ATAACAGTTTGATTTATGCCAAAACATTAAATAACAAGAATCAAACCAAGAATTAAGTGGGGTGCATCGTAATCATTTAAGGTTAGCCTTAGCCAAAACTAAAGGATAATTGTTAATCATAAGCTTCTCCCAACCATCATTAATTAGATTGGGAAGGTTAAAGGCCTCAAAGATGGCTACTACTGGAGTGTTCTATGGTGAAAGACTCACCATTATGTGTTAAACAAGGAGAACAACTATCCCTACATTTATGTCTTTCATGGGCCTATCAACTTGGCTTGTGGAAAGGGATCCTATTACCATAGTGTGAGTGTGTTGATTGGTTATGGGAAGGGCCATTTGACTCCTTAATCATGTTGGGGAGGAGGGGAAATGTTGTAAATGAGACATCTCCATCTAGAACTTACAATGCCTGATTGTAATCTTTAGAAACATGCTCACACATTAGTGCAACATCATTTCATGGGAAAGTTTGTGAATGATATTTATCATTAAATGAGACTTAGTTATGTTTCTTCCATAAAAAATAACTTCAACATGAACAAGAAACCAAAAATTATGAAAATCAGTAACCCAAAGAAGACAAGCTCCTAACAAGACCACTTTCCATGAAATAAAGGCGAAGAGGTATTGTTGACATTGGGAATTTACTTAAGTCCTTGCAGGCTTGACTAAGGGATGAAACAAGAACAAGTATTTTAAGGTTTGAACTTTCCCACAATACGGCCTTTTGACAGTTTTAAACCCTTGAATATGTTAATCTTTTATCAATGGATAAATCCCTGAAGTAGTTGACCATAATAAAAGATTCTTTGGTTCTAAAGGTAGCTTCCATAAGATTTACAACTAGAAGAGATAGGTTTTCTACTTTATATTGACCCACCAAAGTACTATCACATCTAAATATAAGGAGAAATTGTGGTGCCATGAAGAAACAAAGGATAAGACAAAATCAAGATACTATTAAGAGGTCACTAACTCCAATCGAGAAGATACAAAATATCTTTCTTATAGCTAGTTTAAAGAAGAAAATTAATAATGTTAAAGTAAGAACAAACTCTCATGAAGATCAGGGGTGGAAAGATGTTGCGAGGATTCTACAAAAACCCTACCCATGGGCTCATGCAAGGACATAGTACATGCGACTTGCGCTTAATCCAACACCTCTTAATGGGGTAATTTTTGTTTTTCTCCATGTTTACCACAACATGAAGGCATATTAGTTAATATGATAGAGGATGAATATTTATTGGATTGCTTGGATTATTATGAAGACAAATGGACAACTAACAGATCTAGTCAGTGCCAAGTGGCCCTCACTCCTAGCCCGCTCCCAACATGTCTTTTTCAGCTCCCAAAATTTTGGGTTGTGAAGTAGTGGTTCCATGATCTAACCCTAGTTGTCAGGCTGGAGATCAGGGACACATGGTGGATTTTTCTTCTAGTAATCATGGTTGGAAGGAGTTGGGGCTAGTTCGGGATCCCACAAATATCACCTTTGTTAGCTTCTCATATCACCCACTTGGAAATCTGTCTGAGTGTCTCTTTTTGGAGGCTCACCACCTTGAGGGCACTTTTGAAAAGGGTTATTCTCTAAAGACACCCTTTGAGGGGCTTTGGAAAAATCAACCACCTTACACCACCTTTGTAAAGGATTCTGGTAAAGGTACTAGTAGTCCCACTCGATCGATCTCTCACAGGTTGGGCTTGATCTACTCCACAAGGGATTCAAAGGATGTTATATAAGGGTTACAGATTAGCCATGAACTAGGTAAGTTTTATACTCTTGACCCATCAAATTTCTTGATCTCCTCTCATCAGTCTGTGCCAAAATCAAAAGGAGTTGTGTGATCGAGGAAAGGAACCTCCCATTCCGTTGTTACAGGAAGGCCATGGACATAACCTGGGCTTTGGGGGTCCATAATTAGGGCACAAATCAAAATCCCTGAACTCACAGAAGCCTCAAAAATCCCAGGCAAGCATCAAACTAGTTCCAAAACCCCAAAAATAGGTGTTCAAAGATGATATCATGCTTCCTCAGGTCCCAAAATTGGTGGAGACGACAGTAGTAGTAAGTATTAATGATAAAAACATGGGGATAAGTTCATTGTGAGAGTGGGTAAACTTTTTGTGGGCCGAAAATGTGGAATGTTTTCCTATAATACAAACCCTGTCAAACGACTGGTTTATGTTTAGATTTTAGTCTTAGGCGGATCCTACCAAGGTCTTGAACGCCCCATGGTGCCTTGATTCCTCATCGATGTTACTCAAGATATGGACACCTTTATTCGATGTTAGTCGTGAATGGATAGATGAACTCCCTATTTGGGTCCACCTTCTTGGACTTCCAGTGGAACTTTGGACTCTGAAGGGTTTCGAATACCTAGGTAATGCAATAGGAAAATACATGGATGCAGACATGTCTTTCAAGAGCTCCTAAGAAATGTCTATTGCACACATTTTGGTTTCTATAAATTTATGTAAGGGCCTTGCGGAGGAAATCAAGTTATTGTGGGAGACAAGTCCATTATGCAAAAAATGGACTGTGAAGGAATACCCTTCAAATGTCACAGGTGCCAGAAACATTGTCACAATGCCAGTGAATTCCATCTTCTTATGCGGGGGAAAAATATCCAAGGGCCAGCGGGGTCTATCCAGAAGGTGCCTCACATTTGGGGGAGGCATATTCTGAACCCTCGAAGAAACTCGGTAAGGCGGGGAATAAGGATTTTAGGGTTTTGTCAGATAACACAATTATGAGATAATAAGATAGGCTTCAACCACTCCGACCCAACAAAGAAGAAATTTCAGCTAGAGATCCATACCTTGTGTAATAGACTTCCAAGATGATACAAAAAGGTGTCGAATCACAATTGGGTATGCCACCCCGTTTCCCTCCTTTCAATTTTTTCTTTCATTCTTTATTTGCTTTGGGTAAAAATTGTATGGAATCACTGAAGAGCCTCCCTTCTCCCATGGAACCCTCTCATATTTCACCTTTGTCCCAATCTGTCCTTCCTCTAGCCAACCTTTCCTTTTTATCCCAATTAGACCAAAACTTTCACTTCCCCTTAGGTTTGTCTCTAGACTGTTCAACCAAATCTGAAGAGAATCTGGTGGCTTATCAATTGAGAAATAGGCACATCCCGATGTTGGGAGAAAACAATCATAGGATGAACGTCTTGGGATTGAATCCTACTCCCTCATCTATAGGGAAAGGACGAGACAGACGATCCAATCTCTCAAAGTCCCAATCTAGGGCCACTTTGGATATGACAACATGAAGACAAATCTCCTTCATTGTGGCCCTTAGAGCAACGAAACCCTTGGCTGGGGTTCCTGAATGAAGATCCTTACTTTCAATTAAAGGGGTGTGGCGAGCCTAGGGAAAAAAATCGCTCTCTAAATGATGGTGGAGTCAAATCATCCTGATATTTTGTTGCTTTAGGAAACCTTGGGGGATTCTATCCAGGTGATCCCCCTTCTAGGAAAAAATTGCAAGGGTTGGAACTTTACTGGTTTAGACTTTAGAGGTCTCTCCGAGGGACTTGCTATTGAATGGTGCTCAAGATCTATAAAATTAATAAGTGATTGGGGATTTGAATCAGGTCTTAGAATAAAACTATTTGTGGAAGAATTGGGTTGTTGCCTCACAATCCTAAATATTTACGGGCGTTCCCTATACCGTATACCATTTTGGGATAATCTTTTCAAAAAAACATTTTTGAAATTTGATGACCTCATATAGGGAGGTGAACTCAACTTCTCCTTAGGACCGACCAAATCGTGGGGACATAGAGCACATTCATATGCCCTCTTGGACTACTTCAGGCATAAAATAGTTGAGGCAAAACTTTTGGATATCGCTCCCATCTCACTAAGACCAACACGGAGAAATAAGTGCATTGGAGTGGACTTTATAGCCAAGAGGATCTAACACTTTATTTTAGCTGAATCGTCGGTGGAGTCTCCATTGATTTTTAGAAAATGGGTGGATACAAGAGGTGATTTTTATCATCACCTAGTCTTCATGGAGGTTTCTAGGAGACCAAAGAAATCAACGATCCCATTCAAGTTTAACTTAGCACGGCTCCAAGAAGAGGACTTCCTGAATCTGGTCAAGGAAGTTTGGATCCTAATCAGCCGGAGGGTAGGACTACAGTTCTGTTTGTCCAAAATATAAAAAGACTTAAAAAGGCCACTATGGAGTGGGACAAAAGGAAAAAACAGGAAGATGAACATGAGCTTATAAGCATCGAAGCATCCTTTCAGACACACTATGAATTAGAAGGTGGAGGGTATACAACACAAGAATCAAAAGAAGAACTGGTTACTCTAGAGAAGGCCAAAAATAAATTGTTATAAGCAAAGGAGGCAAAATAACTTTTAAAAAGTAGGGCTCTTCGGCTGAAGAATGGAGATGGAAATACCAAATTCTTTCAAGCATATGCAAAAGGGAGGAAAATGACAAACACCATAAACGATGAAAATGAAAGGGAACATTCCTCCTTTGAAGATCTGACTAATCTAGGCAAAAAAAATTTCAAAAACTTATTCAAAGATGACGACCAAATTTCCATTGATGCAATTGTCTAGTTAGCTCTCTTTTTCCCACATTTTGTAGAGGAATTAGAAAACAAGGCATTCATGGCAGAAGTCACAGAAGAAGAACTAAAAGAGGTAATTCATAGCTTCCAAAAAGATAAGAGTCCAGGTCCAGAGGGTTGGTCTATGGATTTCTTCATGGGTATTTTTTTATTTTATCGAGAAAGACATTCTCATGATTGTAGAGGAATCTTGTACAAATGGATTTATCCATCCTCCTCTCAATGCCACATTTGTTTCTCTAATTCCAAAAAAGGATGCACCATAAAATTTTGAGGATTTTAGACCCATCTCCCTCTGTAACCGCACATCTAAGGTGGTGTCAAAGATTATAAGGAGAAGACTAAAACCCCTACTATCCAAATCAATCTCTCAGGAATAATTTGTTTTTTTGGAATGTCGTCAAATTCACGAAACCATTGGAGTGGCCCAAGAAACCTTACACAACATGAAAACAAGGAAGACTAAAGGAGCAATGGTAAAGATCGACCTATCAAAACATATGATAGAGTAAGCTTGTTATATATACGAATGTTGCTTACACACTTGGGATTTGAACTACCCTTCATAAACTGGATTATGAGCTACCTGACAATTGTCTCCTTCACAATCCTCATCAACGGGGTTGCATCAAATTCTTTCTCAACTGAAAGGGGATTGCGACAGGGATGCCCATTGTTTCCTCTCCTATTCTTATTGGTGGCCGAGGGTCTCATTCGGGCTATTGGAGATGCAAAAGAAAGAGGAGAATTCCAAGGTATTTCTTTTTCCCAAAATCTCATAATTACACACCTTCTTTTTGTGGATGATGTATTTCTTTTTTTCTGCGGTAGAAGGGGAGATGAAAAAACATCAAGTCAAATTATGGAAATTTTTGGGAGAGCTACTAGAATGCAAATAAATGGAAAAAAATACCATGTCGTCCAATTTTATGGAGGAAGAGGAAATCAACACCTATAAGGAGATCTTCCCCTTTGAGTTTCGGTCTCTTGACACAAAATTAAAGTATTTGGGATTCCATCTCAAGCCAAACAACTACAATAAGCATGATTGGAATTGGATAGTAATCAAACTCGAAAAAAGATTAAAATCATGGAGTTTCCATCGGTTATCTAGAGAAGGAAGATTGGTTTTAGTAAAGTTTGTACTAGAAGCAATTCCGATATATTGGATGTCATTATCCTGGATTCCGAAGGGCATGCTAGAAAATCCAAGGAAAATTTGCTTTAGATTCTTATGGGTAGGATCTTTAGAACACTTTATCCTTCCATGGGTGAAATGGAACATCCTAGCGGTTCCCAAAGCTCTAGGAGGTTGGGGACTGAAAACTTATCATCTTTTCTCCAGATACCTTGCTGCAAAGGTAGGTTGGAGGCTACTCACAACAGATAGTTTATGGACAAAGGTAGTTATACAAAAATATATCAACCTAGACTCAGTGGAGGAATGGATCCGTAGTCCAGTAAAAATGGAAATGAAGTGTACCATTATATGGAAAGCACTGATAAAATCTTTTCAGGCGGTGGGGGAAGGTTTAGCGTACAAAGTGGGAAATGGACAAAGGGTCGGAATTGGAGCTGAACCGTGGCCAGGGAGTGAAAGAGGTCCTGTACTCCCTCAACAATTAATCAATATCTTGCATAATAGAGTTATTTTCCATCTTGATCAAATTGTTGATAGGGACATAACTACCCTTTGGAATCAAGCTTGGAAAAGTGTTGAACAACTAGGTCTGGATAGAGAACATGAAGGAAGTTGGAATGGTTACATCAGGGATCTTCAGGTGGGGCATATTCAAATCATCGATAGGGAGGATGATATTGTCTAGCAACACAATCCTATTGGATTTTGTTCCCATAAATCTGGTTATACACATCTGAATATTGACCTTCTTCAACAATAACCTCTTTGGTGGTGGAAAGCAATGTGGAAAAAAAATGCCCATTAAAGGAATGTCTCTTTTTATGGTGTCTTATTAAAAACAAGGTTCCTACTTGGGGAAATATGAGAAAGCGTTGTCTAGAAGGGTCGAGCTTGTGTGTTTTATGCAGGTCGAATGAAGAGTCTATCACACACCTTTTCATTATGTGCCCCTTTGTTCGCCTGATCTGGGAGTGTTGAATTTACATGCAGCAGCGAGAGCCATTCTCCTGGAGGATGGCTAAGACCCTAGACGAGATCTAGGGCACCCAGTGCACTCCTGGGATATGTGATCTGAGACATATTTTGATAAAGACCCTAGGTTAAGTAACCAGGGTATCCATGCCTGGGGCATGGGAGTCTTGGTCTGGGACCAAGCATTTGAAGACCCTAGATATCTCTAGGGCCCCTGGATTGCAACCAGGGTAACCATGCCTGGGGCATGGGAG